>VUQG01021319.1:0-24474 GCA_015106755.1 Etia nguti | reverse complement strand
TATCCATGTCCCAGTTTTCCACAAAGGTCCTCATAGGATCTGTGGTCCTCTCAGTAAGACAGACTACACACACGCACACACACGCACACACACATGCACGCGCACACACACACACACATGTTGGGTATTCATATCTTGTAGGGACATCTAATTGACATAATGGTTTCCCTAGCCCCTTACCCTAACCATGAAAAATGAATTCCTAACCCTTACCCTAAACCTAACCATAACCCGATTGTAATCCTGTCACTAAAACCACATTTTGAGTCTCAAAAATGCCTTCAAACTTGTGGGGACCCGGATTTTGGTCCCCATAAGGGCTGCTGGTCCCCACAAGTATGGCAAACTTCTAATTTTTGGTCCCCACAAAGATATGAATACACGCTCACACACACACAGTTCACAAAGTCAAGAGAATGTGCTGCATACTCTGGCCTCAAGCTGTTAATATTAGCAGAAACCCACTAAACCACCATGAGATAATACCCGTCACACACACACACACACAAATGTGTGATGTGGGAACAATTTCAGTAATGTCTTATGTTGCGGTCATACAATCACGTAAATCAATATCAAATCGTTTTTTACACATTCACGTCAGTAATAAACAGAAACATTTTCTGAACCTGAAATCAAAAAACACTTAAATGCAAACACGCCTTAATCGAACAGTTTAGCAAATTCATATCAAATATCAAACCAGTTTTCATTTGAAGTCACAATTCTCACGTCCCTGCCCATGTTTCTGCTTTAAAACACGACTGTTGATGGACTTGGTCACATGTTTGCTGTGAATGTTTGTTTCAGGTGAGCAGGCTGCCGGTGGAGAGCTGTGAGCAGTACAGCAGCTGCTCAGACTGTCTGGGATCAGGAGACCCTCACTGTGGATGGTGTGTCCTCTTCAACAAGTAAGAAACGAACAGCTCCTGCTCTTCTTCTGCTAAAACAAAAAACAACTTCATTTCTCATTTTGAAATGCACCAAGTAGCAGGCTGTATCCTGGTCAGCCACAACGGTAAAAGCATTGAGAGAAGTAAATAGCATTGATTGTGTCCTTCCAAGCACCTATAAAGGGGTGAGACTTAAATAATGCAGGAAGTGAACAGTTCTTGAAATTGGGTTGTTAAGAGCAGAAAAAATGGCTGTGTGAGGATCAGAGCTACTTTGCTGAGGGCTAAATTGTGATGGTTAGATGGCAGGCCTTTAACACAGTCAGTGGGGTGCAGTAGTTAGTACCTACAAAAGAGGTCCAAGGAAGGAGAACCAGTGAACCATTGACAGGGTCATGGTGGCTCAAAGCTCATTACCTTACTGCAGTATGAACCATTTAGTGCTTGGTCTCATGAAAGGTGTCAAAACATACAATGCTTCACAGCTTGCTGCACCTAGAGTTGCATACCTGCAATATGGTCTCTTGAGTAACCATCGTGACCCCTGTGTCTACGGCCTAAAGCAGCTACAGCCGATGGTCTGGTCTCATGAATCACAGTTTCTTTGAGATTCCAGGCACAGCCAGGTGTGTGCACCTTCTCCTGTTTTCCTCTTTTACCCCCACCCCAACATCTGGTTGCAGCAGATGTTGGAGATCTCTTTCTGTTTTAAGAGATTTTTTTCCTCCCAATGTTTGCCCACTAAAGGCAATCATTGTTCATTTTTGTGAAAAGTGAAGACAGCAGAGGAATGTGATGCTCAGTGTAATGTTACGCTATGAAACGTTGCTTCCTGGCATCCATGAGGATGTGATTTCGACATGTATGACCCAAGGGCCAACTGAAAAATTAAGCTAATGGCAAAGTGTCGAAAACTTAAAGTGGCTGCATGAGGCTGTCTCCAAAAGTGAGTCAATCTGCGTTTATGCTCACTGCAACAGCATTAACAAGTACATTTAGAGCCTGGTACAAAATACAGTTATGGCCTTTGTGTAGAGTTTGTTTGGGGTTTTTTCTCCATTCATTCACCTGGATAACTGAGGTACTGAAGTGGTCACACTGACAGACAGGTGTCCCAACACAAGTCATTAAAATGGAGCTCTTCACTGTATGTGTGCTATTAGATCATTTTTAATGGCCTAAGTGTGATATGATGGCTTGCACTGTGGTACAGACCATCAAAGAAGTTTGTGCTTTAGTTTTGGTGAATGAACTTTAAGTAATTGTTTTACTCTCTTGTTTAGCACTAAGGGTCAGATTTACTAACACACTAAACCATCGCAAACTGGGTTTTGGTCTGAAAATTGTACTGTCAGTGTTTACAAGTCGATAACTAATTGGTCGATATGCTTTATCTTTTATCTTATGGTGTGATCTCCCTAATCTTCAGCAGCTGTATTTAGTAATATATTTAGTAGTATATAAGTGACATAATGCACCCCGCTGCACTGCAGATATTGCTCAGTAATGATTTGAGGAACATGGCAGAGTTCTACGCGTTGGCTTGGTCTTAGCCAAAACATCCATTAGATGTGGTGCAAAAACAATCCATATAGACTCTTTTGCTACTTCCAGGACTCAAAGCATGTAAGATCTTAGTGTCTTAGTGTCCACAGGACACTTCAGATGTCAGTGTAGTCTGTCTTTTGAATGGTAGGAAATTTTTTTAAGTGGTATTAATGGGACCAGCACAGGTTTTAATGCTGTGGCTGATGAGGTCAAATGAAAATCTTGACTCTGTAGACATTTTAAGTTATTTTATTAATAGAAGAAAAACCTGCTATTTATTTTTATTTTGTTATTTGCTCTACAAAATTTACTCTACAAAATTCTTGGAATATCTCCTTTTCTTTGGGTCCAAAAACCTTCAAACATTAATTTTGCATGTAAAATAAAAAGCAGCAGTTTGTTTTTTTTGTGCTATTTTCCCTTTAAACAATTGAAACTATTAATTGATTTTTTTATTGTAACTGATTAAGTTCAAGCAAATGACAGTGAATCAACTACAGTAATCACTTCCTCTCCGATACATAAGAATACATTTCTAAGTTTAAAGTCAGTCTCTGTATTTCAAACATGAGAAGAGAAACAGGACATATATTAGAAAAATAAAAGTACTGAACAGAGAAAGTGCGTGTGTGCGTGTGTGTGTGTGTGTGTGTGTGTGTGTGTGTGCGCGCCCATGCTCGCACGCTCCCGCACGCTCCCGCACGCTCCCATGAGGCGTCATTAATGCTTCTATAAATGGTTCACACAGTCTCCCTCATCGTGATGTTTGATGTTCAGCATCCAAGCAGGTGGAGGAAGTTCCTCTTTGGATTGGCATCAGTTAGCTACCCCTTCAAAGTAAAAGCCTCTGACTGGCAGTGAACTAAAAAGAACAAAACACAGCTTGTTTTTATGCTGAAGCTTCTAGATATGTTGCAGCAGGACATCTTTGTGCGTAAACCCATCTCCCAGTGTGACATGAAGACATGTCGCCCTCACTTTTATAGTTTTAAGTTTCTTTCTAAAATCTCTGGCTGTTCAGACAAGAGAAGGTCTGAGTGGATGAAAAATATCTGTGCAACTTCAATAAGTATGCTCAATGGGCAGTCTCCTTTTTGAACCTTTGTGTTTTTTTTACCTCGAGTTTTGCCTCCAAGGCCAGGTACAGGCTCCACTACTTTAAAGGGTGATGTCTGGTGAAAGTGCCCGTTCGCAGTGTGAAAGGAAAAGAGCAGAAAAGCAAACTGTGACTTATTCAGTTCATCAAACGGATGATTTTAACTGTAAATGTACAATCTTTGTGGTCCTCTCTGCTTTTCATCTCCTCTCCTCCTCACGCTCCCTCACTCATTCTGTCCATCTGTTGTTAATTAGAGGTAAACAGATCATTACTGCAGGCTGCTATCTATGCTATGTGGAGCTGCATATGTTGGAGCTGCTGCTCTCTGCAGACAAGAAGCTTCACTTCCGACTGTTTCCTGCTCCAACTCCACCTGCACTTCCAGGATACCAGTGTCACTCACTGCTCACTTTATTTTTAATAAGAGAAATTCAACAAAAAGAACAAGAATCTTTGGAAAGATGTTTTCTGTCTCTTTTTAAGTTTGACAGATCCAGTCGTCCACCAGTGTATTCCACTCTCACCTGTTTTTAGGTTAAACGTGACAATTAACTTTAAAAATTACAGAGAGTGAACTAAATTGAAATGAAGTAATTAATACATTCAATCAAATATAGCTTAGCAAATAAATGAAATATTAATATTACATTGAATAATGGCCAAATACATAAATATTAAATATAAGCATTTAAAAACATTTTTTATAAAAGTAATATAAAAGACAGGAATTTTAAAAGTGGAATTAAATAATTTAGTAGAAAGTGTAAAAATAAAAGTTTAATTGTCATTGTTTTTCTATGTAATAATCAATGTAATAATAAATTAACAACAAAGAAGAAGAAGAAAAAATAAATGTTGGATATAATGAGCATAAACATACTTTATGTGAAAATGTTTTAAAACTGTGCGTACAAGACAAAGTCTCTATTTATACATTACATCACATTTACACACAAAAGATATTAAAGTGCTAAAAGATTAAAGATTAATTAATTTAATAAAGGAAGTTATGAGCTACTAATGTGAATTGTATAAAGTAACTGACAAAAAATAAGTTCCCAAAATCAACTTACATGATCCTCAGAAACACACATTTGTAAACTGGACTTGATCTGAAACGGCAAATGAGAAAAAAGGATATTTAAAGAATTACGATCTGAAGATGATTACTGATGAACAGCTAAAAAAACTGGATCACTGTTAGGTCCAGTCTGAGGTTTACAGATACGCTTGTGTCAGTCAACAGCACGAAATAATGTCATATTTAAAATGTTTGTTTAGTAGATTTTAACCTCAAAAAGCTGATTTGCGTTTCGTCACTCGTCCAAGTGACTTCTTCTGTAGATGTTAATCCCTTGGTTACCTTTCACTCTCCTGCAGGTGTTCCAGACAGGAAGCATGTGACAAGTGGGAGGAGCCTCAGCACTTTAATACACAACTGGACCAGTGCGTCAACATCTCTGTTTCCCCGAGCAGCATGTCAGTCACCTCCCCGGCAATTCAGGTATGCACCATTATTTTCTTAATTGCATAAAATACTCGCAGTCGGAATTCCCATTAGAATCTGCTGATTTTACCTGAAAGTCAGTGGATTTATTCTTTAGTCCAGCTGTTTGTACTCCTGTTCATGCAACAGCTGTGAATAGAAACCTTTCTGAGGTGTAAATAAAGACTTTATTTTTAGTGATCGAGTGTCTGTTGGTGTCCAGTTAACCATTCAGGTGCAGAACGTCCCTGCCCTGTCTGGTGGCGTTACCTGTGTGTTTGAGGACCTGAGTAATGCCCCCGGAGAGGTGCGGGCCAAAGGTCAGGTGATGTGTATGTCACCATCGCTGAGGGACCTCCCAGCACAGACACACTCCTTTGGTAAGGAACACACACACAGATTCGTGCTTCAATGAATTCAGAGGACATCACCTTTCCTTACTGTCCTGTCGTGTTCTGGAAATTTGACCTTTAACTTTACCCTCACCTTAACTTAACCTTACTTTTCTCTTAACCTTACCATGATCTAACATCAGCCTAACCCTAAAGTCCCCATTCTGAGATTGTGCTAAATTAAGTCTCCAAATAGCAGTAAAACAAGTATACACACACCCACTTATTCCGAGCTTGTTTCTTTTGCCTTCTCGTTTTTCTCTGTTATCACATTTACTGTGTGATTCTAATGTTTTTTTAATTATGTGAGCTTCAGTGTAACACATCATTATATTGATCACTATCAACTAAGTATTAAGAAGGATGTTGTTATGCTGTTAATTTCAGGAGCGAAGCGAGTGGTGCAGCTCAGCCTTCGCTCCACGGAGACTGGACACCAGTTCATCACCACAAACCTCATCTACTACAACTGCTCTGTGCTCAACTCGTAAGCCTGAAACACCTCTAACCTAATTATCTCATGTGTCTGTTAGGTAATTAACTCATAAATTCTTGCTGGTTGTGCTCGACCACTCAGAACTTTTCTCTCTTTCTCTCCCTCTCTCAGGTGCACTTCCTGTGTCAGCAGTGAGTTTCCGTGTCATTGGTGTAAATATCGTCACATCTGCACCAACAACCTGCAGGACTGCTCCTTCCAGGAGGGACGAGTTAGCAACATGGAGGTAACACACACACACAGAGACCTGTTTTCATCACTTAACGGGACTTATAGCCAAGGACTCACAGTATAACGTGATTCACCGTATGGGGAGTTAATGTCCCCCGAAGGAAGGTGAAGGAACATATTTGGGTCCCCACAATGCTTCACATAGCTGCCTGGCATGTTTCGACACTAACATAAGGCAGACAGGATGATAAGTAGACGTAATATTACCGTGATTATTAGAACAGAAAAAGCTCCAGGTTTCCAAAGACCTTTTTGTATGCTAAATACCAAGATAAGGATCAATGACACAAGCCTACTGTGCCCAGATCTAGGGGCCCAAGGAGATTGGATGGTTGGCCTGAGTCGTTTACATGTTGAAAAAGCCGTCATAAAGAGACACAAATTAAATACAATGAGACGCAAAAGCTCTGCAAACAATCTGGCATGAATACAAAGAGACACAAAACAACTGTAAGAAAACACATTCTACAAAACAACATGTAACTGTGGGCAAGTCACAACAAACTCAAACTTCAGTTCTGCTGTCATAATGGCTTCTCTGTAGGAGGAAGTGAGGCCGTTGTCTCAAAAGTCATCAAAGATGCTTATTGATGTGTAAGACAAGACCTCTTTTCCAACCTGTTCATAATTGAACACACCATACAGTCTACGAGCTGCACACAATCACCGACACATCAATTCATCATTATCTTTTCTATCAAAAACATGTTGGCAGTGGCAGTTTTCACTCTTCAAGATGACTTTACTGTTCGATTAGAAGTAGACGGTAGGAGGGCTGTGTCAGTAAAATATATACAGTAGTAGGTGCACTTGAGGTTTAGAGTATGGAATAAGGTAGGGTGTACGGTTTCAGATGGGTTTCCAATTACGACATACTTACGGTGTGGACTATTGCAGAGGTATAGGTCCTCTATAAACATAACCTCTCCTGCTTCAAATGGATGTTCCCTTTATCTTATGAGGATCCTAATGGTTAACTCGAACTCTAACCACTTGTTTTCTGTGCCAAACTCTTACTGCGTAGAGTTTCAGGCCATGTGTTGGTTTTTGTTTTTTTTGATTGACCCATTTGGGCTTTAACTCACGGGGCCTGGATGGGTGGCCAAGACACAACATGGAAGACGTCCATCTTCCCCAAGTCCCAAGCAGCCACAAGAACCACTTGTCAAAGCTAATATATGTTTCACTGATCAAGAGATCGAAAAAGCAGGAGTTGAATCTACCACCCATGGTGAGCCAAGGCCAAACAGCAAACAAATGTATCACAATCAAGATAACTTGACCAAAACACATCCTTCATAACAGGATCTGTTCTTCTTCAACTGGACCTCAAATATAGGCTTCCTGTTTTATCGTTAGCCGCTGGCTCCGTCATTGCATTTTAAGACATTGGACCTAAATAAAGGTAATTAGTGAGATATTTTCACTTGCCTAACTCTCAGGTGGGCACCGGTGACCGGGTGGATGTGAGGAGGTTAATAGCACAACAGCAATGATTAATTGTGACCATTTTGTGACCTTAATTAACAGTAAAAATAATACCATCCCGGTGGAAGTCGTGGTTTCATGCTAGCCACCCCCACGGCAATTGTCTTTTTTTCTTTTAGAGGAAGAACGTTATCCTCGCTGAAGTCTTCTCTCTGCTAGACGTGAAACATGAAACACATGAAACCCACATTAGTGTTTCTTGTCTGAGTCGCAGACTCTCGCTCTCTGCTGTCAGACTCTTTCTGACTCATTTTCTCTGACAGTTTCCCACTCTGTCTTTCAGAGCTCGTCATCTGTGACGGCTCTAATTCTTGGCTCTCTGACAGATTTTGCCAGAGGTGCAGTGCTGCCAGAGTTCAATGGATCGAGGATCTGCCTCTTTTTTTTCTTTTTCTCCAAGCAAGGGAATTTAAAATTGGTTAATTTGACTGGGTGCCTTTTCTTTAAAAAAAAAAAAAAAAAAATGTGTGTCCATTTAGCTGAACAAGTTATCACTAAATACCACGAAAAACACAATGCATTTTTAAAATTTGTGTCATGCAACAAAATCTTGATCACAATTTGATCTTAGAAAGTTGCCAAGAGTTTTTAGAGCTCCTGTTAGTCCTTTCCATTCGTTTAGTCTGCACATTAAAATAATAAAAAACTAAAGTAAGCTACTTATTGGCTAAGTAGGCTAAAGATGAAAGGCCTTTTTTGATCAGCTGAAGCAGTAAAAGTTAATTAGACTTGAGTTGTTTTAATCTTTTGAGCTATGAAGGAAAGAGAATCAGAGAAACATCCATTGATGGAGAGTAGCGGGATGGGAGGGACATGTAGCGGCTGATGAAGCTGGTCAGACAGGCTTGAAGGACAGATGATCGATTCCTGAAGTCAGTCTAATATTAGATCATTTGGTCGGTTATAGTTGACTGACGCTTGTAAACCTGCCGCTGTAGGACAGATGACTCCATAACCTTCAAAATGAGTTATAACTCAAACTCACATGAGCTGGTGCACTTTTGTTGAGCTTCATTGCTTAAACAAATAACACTACGCCTCTGGATTTCCTATCTGTTCTTTCAGTGAAGATATACACACACACACACACATATATATATGTATATATATATATATATATATATTAGTACACACCACTTGATTCGATATTTATGAATATGCAGCAAGTAAGAAAATCGAAAACATCTGCATCCTAGAATTTAAAAAAGAGATGTCCTCACACCTAGTCATCTTCAAATCTTAATCGATATATTCCTCTACTATCTATTAGTGTTCAGCCATTTCTTAATTAATTTATAGTTAGGTGTACTGGGTATTTATATAGACCTGTTAGCTGACAGCATGTCTAAATCAGACAGTTTTTAAGTAATCTTCTACAGGATGGAGCAGTGATGGAGGTCAGAGCTGCTCCCTCTGTCATTACATGGTTCAGTAAACAGCAGTAAAGCTTCAGGTCAACAGTGAAGGGTGGAAACGCACACACACACACACACACACACACACACACCATGTTTAAGTCTGCCCTTGCTGATGCATTCAAGGACTCTGTGACTGATGGGATTTAAGAGTCGGGTCCTGAGAGGTGTTTTCAGTCAGACGAGCTAAACCCAAATGTTGTTTAAATTAGGATGTTTCTCCATTTTCTGATCTAAGTGCTGAAGTTTTTCAAGCATGTGGAAAAGTCAACAAATGGACCACAACATTCATACAGCATGCTTTCTGTATCTTCTTGTCTTCTCAGCTTGTTTGAGAACGCGTTTTTATTGAGCCAGAAGAACCACAAAAAGTATTCACAAAATGATAAGCTTGCAGAATCTGGACAAAACAATTCAAAGAAAAAGTATCTCAGAAAAAAAACTGACAAAATCCGCTGCAAAGGGATTTGACCCAATTAGTCAACATGTGAAAATGAAACAAAGAACGTTTTTGATTTAAAAACAAAAACTAACAACATATTTGGATTTTCTCTACAGTCACAGTGTCATCTGCGTGAGTTAGACACCTGCTTCAAAGAAACACAACTTAGTTGTAACATCACCGAATCCCTAGTTTCAAGTCTTGTTAAATATAACAGGAAGTTTATTTTACACATTATGGTACCCATTAGTGTGCAGAAGAAGCATAAAGCAGGGATATGCTTTAGGGCAGTGTTTCCCAACCACTGTGCCGCACCACATAGGTGTGCCATGAGAAATAATCAGGTGTGCCATGGAAGATTATCTGGTTTCACCTGATTGGTACTCTAAGCGACTGCGTGAATAACTTGCAGAATTACATTCTCTTCCACTAGAGGGCAGTACAACTTCTTGCTCCAATTAAATGGGTTGCCAACTGCCAGTAAAACAGAAGACAAAGAAGAAATTACATAGTCATGCGACAACGCAGCGTGTAATAGCAATAGATAAAAACTTGAAAAGAAAAAGTAGTCAGTCTGACCTGAGTCCTTGAGAAAATTCCGACCCAGATAAAGGCCCTAGCATGAGTAGTGGTCAGAAGAAAGCAAAAGTGGTATACTGGGGACAAACTAAGCCGATTCCGCTGTACCTGGTGTGAAAAATCATCAATGTGCTTTTTGTGACATTTTTGTTTGGTGGTGTGCCGTGTGATTTGTCTAATGTGCCGTGGCTCCAAAAGGTTGGGAAACAATGCTTCAGGGAGATCTCATCGTTGTTAATAGTTTTGACACAGAAGATATGAAGGACCACTGGTTTATTTTTATGAGATGACCAGATGTTAACAACTAAAGATGAGGTAAATTTATGGAGATCAGCTCGAAATTAACGTGTGTTTTCTGAGATTAGTGCTGCCAGTGGTAGAAGGTGGGGTTTTTCTGTGAGAGAGATTAAGAAAAGGCAGCCCTGAGCAAGTACTGAGACCCTCAGCAGGCTTCCAGAAGTGGTCCAATCAGTAGTAAGCGCTAGTAAGAAAATAAGCACATAGGAGAAGGGCACACCCTCTGTCGTGGCTTCAGTAGTGAGAGTGACCTCCTTAAAAGTCAGATACAATGCTATTGGATTAGCAGACTGTGGTGGTCATCTTTTTAAGAAAGGGATCTGAGGATGTGTCCCAACTTCAGGGGCATCATAGTCCTCCATTGGTCAAACTTAGGATTGGATACAGGAGTAGTCATGGAACACTGGGCAAGCCCTTTATCCTCTGGAAAAGGTGTTTCTGCCATGTGATGCCACATCTCCCAGGTAAGGTGCTTAGTGCATGTCAAACTGGGAGGAGGGCACGGAGCAGACCCAGAACATGCTGGGGTGATTATATTTCTCAGTTGGCTCGGGAACAGCTCAGTGTATCCTTGGAAGAGCTGGTGAAGGTTGCCAGAAAAGGGGATATCTCAGTGTTTCTGCTGCCACCAAGACGCAGGCCTAGATAAGAGGCGATGGATGGATGGCCTGTTTAAGGCTGTGCAAAGAGCCAGAAGAAGAAAAGAAAGATTGTTTTTGAACAAAATCCTGCAAAGCTACTTCAGTGTCCCAGAATAAAAATCTGGAGCTGGAAGAGAGCAGAATATGTCGCCATTAAAAGCCCATCACATCAGAAGGTATGATTGTTTCCAGCTGCACACAAGTAAGCGCTAAATAAACAAAGAGGGAGGTAAAGAGTGGAGTGTTTCAGCAGACAGAGCAGTTAGTTTGCTGTGTAATGTGGATCCAGCAGTCAGTTTCCACCTGCCACTGAGTAACAGATCACTTGTGTCGCTAACGAGCTGAGCTGCTCTCAGTCTGCTTGTTATCTCGTTAGTGGAGAGGATAGCGAGCCTGGATCGAGTTGTTTGGGCATCTCGTTGACGTGATTGGTGCTCGGTGTCATTACCGGGTGACAGAAACAACCTCTGATTGGCTAATTGGTTAATAGAAGATGAATAGCCACTTAATTGACATGAAAACGTCCAATCCTAGCAATTAATGTTAATTACCAGGCAATTAGGCAAACTAAAGAGAGAGAGGGACGGGGGAAACGAGGGAGTCGTGAGGGGAAAAGAGCAATAGAGGAAAAAGGAGAAGGAGGAGGCTGAAATTTCATTATTCTTTATTTAACCTTTATTCAAGCAGGTTAAAGTGTCTCGCAGAGTAAAGGTCTCTTTTTCATCTGTGTGAGAGGAAGACGGAGCGAGAGAGGGAGCGGTAAAGATGGAAAAGGAGCAGCTCTGATGTTTTTCATCCGCAGCTGAGAAATTAGGATTGTCAGCAGAAAGAGGAGAATAAAGAAAGTGCACAGCTGAGGAAACAGAATGATTTTTTTAAAATTAACTAGACAACTACTTATCTGTTTTTCACAGAACTTACCTGACAACACGACTTTTAATTAACAATTTCATATTTCAGGCTGTAAGTAAATTGTTTTTGCATTCTGTTGCTGTTTCTTCCTGATTTTACTTTATTCCTCTATTAAATGAGGAACAGCTTCTCATGTAAATGGAACAGCAGCTTTTAGTTATCAGCTTTAAATGAAAAACACCTTTTTGCTTATAAATATATGCATGTTTCTCCGGGGCAAAATGTTTTCTGGCTAACTACTAAAATATGAATTATAGAACTTTAATGGATTGTTCTGTGGATGACCTTATCCGGTTGTTAAGTGATGACGTATGAAACCTGCTTCTGGGTCCAAACTACTCTGTGTTTATTAAGGCTGTTGTGTTTTTAACATGTTTTAATGCTTTGTATCTTGTTCTATTTAATCTGAACAAGCCCCTAAAAACTGTCAGTGATCACTGTCGGCCTCTCTTGGTTTTTATTACCTCATTTGCATTATTGGAAACACTCTGTGGGGTTTACGTGAGTTAACTGAATAGAGAAGGAGGAGGTAGCAGATGCGATGCCCACTAAAAACTGTGAACATCCTTAATTTCTGATAAATTTTGTACATTTTCTGCATTAAAATTCATTTCATGTAAGTAAAGGAAAACCACAAGAACAATTTAACATGTAGTGGCATGACATACGCTGTCTTTGGACCTTGAATGCAGCACCATTGGGTAATGTGTACAGATGTTAAGGTGCTGTGGTACACGTGTGAAAATGGCTAATCTCTGCGTGTGGAATTTAGTGGTCCATATTTTCATCAGAGGGACTTTCCTACCTGTCTCCTCTTAAAGTGCTTAAAGTCAGTATTTTAATTAAATTATGTATGCGCTGGCAGTATTCAGGTGTCGCTTGTAACGATTAACCTACAGAGAATCATCAGCTTGTTCTGCAGCTGATTTGGACTTCACAGATCTTGTATTCAGTCTCGGGTCATGTTTTTCTGTCCCTCTACAATTTTAGTGTTTTGACTCTAGCTGTTTTTATAACTGCAGCAGGCAGCTGTTCTCATAGTAAAAGCTCTAAAAGCCACTGAAACACCCAATAATCATTTTGCTAATGATCACTGTGTGTTTGCAGAACATAAGTGAAAACACAGTTTGCTAAGATAATTTAAAAGCTGATGATATGTTGATGATAATAGCTGAAAACACTAGGCCAAAAAAGCCAATCCTTTCTGTTTTTCAGACTCTGCTAATGATATGCTCAGTGTTTATATAGCATGTAAGCTTACAAATCACACTTCAGTGCAATAAAAGAGCCGCCTTTGTAGACTCAGTGTATAATAAGAGAGTATTTGTGCGATAACTGCGATACTAAAAGAGTAGAGGTAAGGTGAAGCTGTGCAGGAAACAAGGAGCCGGTTTCTGGAGTTCACAGTCGGTGCATAGACGAGGAACAAAAACGTGCACTAGAATGAACGAAGGAGATTAAACTTCTGTGAAGATTTAGTTCCATTGATTCAGTTGTGCAATTTTGTTTTCTTTTACCCCCAAAGTATAACCTCACCCTGAGCTAAACGCCACCCGCTGTATAAACATGCTAAAAGGAGAATAAGATAAGAGGTTTGAACGTGTGAGACGGGACTCACCTGTTGATCTTCAGTGCAGAGAAATATGGAAAGCAGCAAAATTCTCCGAGTCCTGTGAAGTGGACATTACTTTAATCAAGGACCATGGTGCTCATGAGCCACATCAATTGGAGTTCAGCCTCTGACATGCCCAAAGCTGGCGCTGTTACAGCTGAGGTTGATGCAAGAAGACGGCCCAGTCTCGAAGCTGCGTCCATATGAGCCTCTGAAGAGGAAGAATACATGATTAACAATCATAATTATAATTTCCAGTCTTATACTGGCTCCTCAGTTCATCCTCTTTCTGAAACAAGCCATATTGGCTCCTCCCCCTTTAAGCCAACTTTCTTCTAAATTGGCTGCTCCTCACAAACAGGAGGTTGGAACAGCAGGTGGGTGGAGGTTCAGCGCTCACAGTTAGAGATGTGATGACCATATTGGGGATGTCCCCTTTTTGTGGCATCATATAGACTCAAGAGTGCACAAAACAATCTGCAACTCAAGCTTTTGGATCATTCACAGTGACATTAACCAAAACTTTGTCTGCGTTTAATATGTTATTATGTTCCTTCTCTGGAGCAGTCTGTACAATGTGATAGAAAAGGTGGAAAAGCTCATGTGAATCTTCCCCGACTCTGTGTCACCATTTGCTTTCCAAAATGGTGTGTTTGGCAATTTTTAATCCCATGAAAGTAAAACGTTCTAAACATTTAAACCGTATAGCTGTAACTATGATGAATTGTAACCTAAGCCCAGTTAATAGTAACGAGCTTTCTCTCAGACTTATGTGGCACGCTCCACTTAAGACAAAAAATACATTCAAACTCTACACCTCACTGTTTTAATCAATCATTTACAGTAAAAAGGATCCAAGCTGAATTTGATCAATGCAATATCATAAGAGAACTTTGGTTATCTGACAGTTTATAATAAATTTGGATTAGCTTTGCTTTATACCCTTCATTCTTTTCACCTGGTTGTCCACGCCTTACCTTCACTCTCCACATCACACTCTGAGAACCACTACTCTAAAGTAAACAGAAGAAAAACTGGAGACCAATTTACAATCCGATAACAGAAACACCGTCATTGGAAAAATCCCCAAAACAAATGTATATACACCTGATAAATACCACATATATGGGGTTGCAAAAACATTACATGTGTTTCTGGGACATAATACTCACAAGCTGGACCACACACTTCCTTAATACGTGCCTTAATTTTGATCTCAGCTATGCACTTTTAAAGTTTTATGATTGAAAATCTGTATACAGACATGTAAACATATGGCAAAGCATTCAGCATAGCGCTGGTGGTAGTTCATGCTACAGCCGTAGACTCCAGGGCCACATTTCACCATGATGAAAAGCACAAGCACTCATAAGGTGAAAACAATTCCAGCCTTTCTGCTGCTGCTGCTACAGATCCTGTGTATCAGAGTGACAGGTGTTCTGGGTAGAGGACTCTTTTATTGGATTTTCCTGCTGTTTCCTGGTTCGACATTTTTCATTCCAAACCTACAAATCACTGATCTAAGCATCAGAATGGATCATATAATCAAATTTGTGGAAACATCAAGTCTTCCACATGAATTCTGCTTGATAAATAAAGTTTGTTTGACGTGTCAGTGTGATGGTGTGTCTGGGCTGTTCTGCTCGTTTGGGTGTTTCTAGTGTAGCCGATGGCTGATGTGCTTGGTTAAATGTCGAGGGTTTGCTGAGAGACTCACAGCCACACTTGGCCTTTATCCCAAACACGCACACACACACGCACACACACACGGATGCACACATACAGTCTCCACGGTAGCTGCTGGCGACCGCTGTGCTTTGGTCCACTTCCTGTGGAGCTAATGGTCTTCCTGTCATTCACAAGACAATTAATTACCGTAGTGACGGTCGTTAATAAAGCTTTCACCCCACTGAGAGACTCCGTGTGTGTGTGTGTGTGTGTGTGTGTTTACACTGTGTGGGTGTGTGGGGGTGTGTTTCAAGCAGCCGCAGGAAGTTTGGATCTGTCACCAGCTGTCCATTACTGACCTCACACACAAACTCACTGTTACAGTGTCTCTGTCCCCACTCAGTGATGACAGATTGTTAGATAAGCTATCTGCCTTTGTCAGCTCTGTGTGTGTGTGTGTGCGTGCATTTGTGTATGTGTCTGAGGAAGACGATGTATTTCTGTGTTTGGGAGGCCAAATTTCAAGACAACTGCAAGAATAAATATGGACATTTTTGAAATATGGGTGCATCCATGGACATTAGAGAGTTTTGCAAAAAAAAAAAGCTTTTTCTGAAAGTTGAAATGCTAAGAAAAAAAGTTCTGAAGTAAAAAAAAATGTGTTAAAATATGTGTAAAATGAGAATAGGGACATCTTGGAAAATGTGGTTTTTTTATTAGTATTTTGAACAAAACATTGCACTTTTCAAAAGTTGGGACATGTAGAGAGAGTGTGCTTTTGTGAAAAGTGAGAGCATTTTGGGAAAGTAAAGTGAAGAAAGATTCGGAAAACTTATTTGAAAAGTGAGGATGTGTGACAGGTGAGGAAGCTGTTCGTAGAAAACTCAAAGTGAGAGTGTTCTAGAGATTTTTAACAAATTTTGACATATTTTTGACGTTGAAACTAAGATTATTTGTGAAGAGGAAGCACATTTTAGGGAAACAAGGAAAACCTTGACATTTTTGAAAAATTTTAATATTCAGGAAAATTTGTTTTTCATGATTTAAAAAATGGGTCGAGGGTGGACAGTTAGGACAGTTTGGCATATCTGCATTTTGGGAGAAAAAGGGAAATGGAGGCACTTTTGCAAAGTGGACATAATAACACAAAGTGGGAACATTTTCCAAAACAGACATATTTAAAGTGAGCCATGCAACATGTTATTGTACCTGACTATAGTGACATATACTGACTCTGATCAATAGTTTGCAGTGAATAAAATAGAAGCAGTTCTTTCTAATAATGACATATATCATCATACACTGGGCTGATTTCCATTCGCCTCTCATAAATGATAGATGGTTGTGTACTAACCCACCTCCCCCTTTCCCCCTCTCTGCAGGGTTGTCCTCAGATAATCCCTACCTCTGACATCCTGGTTCCAGCTGGGATGGTTCGTCCAATCACGCTGAGAGCTCGTAACCTTCCCCAACCTCAGTCCGGTCAGAAAAACTACGAGTGCGTGTTTAACATCCAGGGAAAAGTCCAGCGCATCCCCGCCGTCCGCTTCAACTCCTCCTGCATTCAGTGTCAGAACACCTCGGTAAGATGCACTACATGACCCAGCATGCACTGCTCCTCATTATGCAGCCAAGTGAGCGGGAGACGAGAATATAAAACAAGCTAACATGTGTTCAGCTGAAGGTGACTCTGACACATCTGCAGCATCAGCAAACACACGCACACACACACAAACTAGTGTGTGTGGGTGTGTGTGTGTGTGTGTGTGTGTGTGTGTGTGTGTGTGTGTGTGTGTGTGTGTGTGTGTGTGTGTGTGTGTAATAATGATAGTGGACCTCCAGAGTTCAAAGGTCATGCTTCAGGTGGACAGCCAGTATTGATATGTCTGACTGGGGTTGGATTAACACACACACACAGGTTGGTCTTTCTGTCAGTGTGAGGACCATCAGTGACATGATATATCCTCAGCTCTTGACCCTAATCTGGTTATAAACTGATCAGATGATGAGGATTGAACAGTAAATAGCTCCCGAAATTTGTGAAGATAGATAAAATCACATTTCACAGATAGTCAGACTTTCTAAAACACATTCCCAGAAAATCACTGCTTCTCCAAAATATGCCTCCCTCTCCAAAATATCCACATTTTCTAAAAAATAAAAAAAAGTGTACATTTTCTCACAAAATGTTCCTCCTTTCAATTACTGAAGTAAAGCAATTTTATTTCTGAAATCTTCCCGCTTTGTCCAAAAAAGTCCTTTCTTTTACAAACTTTATGTGAATCTAACAGTGCTCCTAATTTCCTGAAATTTCCCAAAACCATATCCACACTTTTCTGAAATATCCATACTCCCATATTATCCACACTTCCTTAAATGCCCATATTTTCTTGAAAGGTTTTCACTTCTCAGAATTGTCCATATTTTCCTAAAGGATGCACATCTTTTCCCAAAAATCCCCAAATATTTTCCAACTTTACAATAATATCTACACAGTCCTGCAATCCCCAAACTTTACAATATCACCTTGTTACCATAAAGGTCCAAACTGCCCCCAAAAATGTCCTTACTTTCTATAATTGTCTACACATATCTCCAACAGTGTTCTTGCTTTTGTATTTGCCTTTCAAAAGTTTATCGAAGAGAATTAAGAATGTTCTAAATCTTTCCTAAAATGTCCACATTTTTCTCAAAGATACCGATTCTTTCCCAAGAAATATCCAGACATTTCTGAAATATCCACAGTTCACAAAAATCTCCCCAAGTTACCAAAACGTCCAAACTTTCCCCAAATCTACACTTTCTGAAAATATGTCAACACTTTCCAAAAATGAACCATTTTCCTAAAATGTCCATACTCCAGTAACATCCACACTTCCCAATAGCGCTACACTTTTCCAAAGTGTTGCTATTTTTCTAAAATGCCCATATTAAAAAATTAAAAAAGGAGCGTTCACAAATGTCTGCTTTCCTGGAATACCTTTCAAAAAACTCCGCGTTTGCCAAGTATTTCAAGGACCCTTAAAACGCTCACTGGAACGTTCATTAACTCTAGATCATGGAGACAAACATGTACACACACACGTTTGTAGTTTGAAGTTATTCCCATATCCCAGACCCAACATAAAGTCGAATCTGTCCTCACAAAACTAGACATACAAGAACACACAGACTCCACAGATTGATTATTGTCCTTTAGTGAGATGACACTCGCCTTTTGATGTCCTGCATTCTCACGGCACGCACACACACACACACACACACACACACACCAACTGTTGTCCGTCTGCTCGCGCTCATTTCCTGTCCTTCATCTGTCTTCCTGTCGGTGAGGCCGCCCTAAAGACACCTCGTGCGCGCGCACACACACACACACACACACACACACACACACACACACACACACACACACACACTCCTGCTATTCTAACATTCTTCATACAGACTATTAAATCTTCAAAATAAAAGCACAGTCTAAGACTGCATTCAGACAGGATTACCATTACAGTAGAGATGCTGTGACATTGTTGCTCTAACTCGTACATCCTGTTTGTTTGTTTGTTTGTTTGTTTGATTTTTGGTGGGTGTGGTTTTGATCCTGCCATCAAAGGCCATTTGCCCCCCAGCCCCTTGCAGCGGTCAATCTTCTAGAAGCAAGGGCAGTTATTTTCAGGCCCTTACATACATGAAACTTTGCTTTTGATCAACAAAGGAACATAAAACAGAATTCATATTCTATATAGTGTCTACTGTTAAAGCCATTACAAGGCAGTTAGGAGGTTTGGTGAATTCGCTCCAAAATAAGATTTATATAGCTGCACATCCAGCCTTGTAACGCACACTCAGCCTCCACACAGGCAGCACGATCGCTTTCTCTGCTCATCCCACCAGAGCACTGAATAAATTCCATTTTAATGTTCAAGGTTATTTGTAATATAACACCAGGGGTTTCGTGTAAACTGTTAAAATTCAGCATAAACACGAAGAAAGTGCAAACATGCCACACTAGCACCAGAAATATGGTCAGAGTGCAACTTGCCATTAAGTGTATTAGTAGTTCTCAGAATAAAAAAGAGACATGTGGTGTTTTACATGATGGCCTGTGGGCAATAGCTCAAACTCCCCGTGGAGTGGATGATTCAGACAGGCCAGTATGTCATTAGCCTTCCTAAGGACATGCCTGTTATAAATGACCAAAAGCACAGGCTGTCTCCTCTCTGAGATATTACTGGCTTTTCTTACAAGACTACCCAATCTATTTTACCAAATACTAATTAAAAAGTAATAAAACATCTGTAAAACAGAGATCTTGTCTCAGTAAAAACACTGACTTACCCAAATCTTTACTATAATAACGAGTCAACGAGTCTTTTTCTGTCTTGGCTGTTCATTAGTTCTACAGTGGCGGGGTGGAATAGCTGCCATTTATATATATATTTCAGATTTTCTTTACATATTTCTGTATGGGATTATTGAACTACCATCTCTCTCCCTTTTATAATGTCTCTGAGGAAATACTGTTTTAATTTTCAAAAATAGCTTATAGTTGATATATAAATGATAGTAAGCAAAGAAAAAACTTCAAATAATGAACAGAAGTCTATAATTATACTTCCTTGTCAGTCATTTTGCTTTATTTTTGTATCTACTCAAGGTAACAGGATAACCTTAGCTTAATTATCCAGTGTTATCACAGGATTTTTTTATTATAATGATGGTGGGTTGTCATCAGTCCGGTCAGTCTGGGTTTGATGTACGATCATGTGATGAAGTTCACATGTGGAAGCACGTCTGATAGATGAAAGCTTGATGAGAAGTGACAGTGGATGGTAAATGATCTCATTTTTTTAAGAGCGTACCTTCTCATCTGTCTCTCCATCTTCGCCTGCAGTTATTCCAAAGGGAATTCTTCTAATTTCCCCCCCGTTCCTTCCTGCTATGTTCCTCCTACTCTACATGCACCTTTCCATTAATTCTCCAATCTCTCTTCCCATTCCCTTCCTTTATCATTTTTCTTTTCCTTCCTCTGTCCTATTCCTTTCAGCCCCAATATTATTAAAGCAGAATGTGTTGGAGGAAGTGCTTTTACTTAAGAAATAAAATGATTTCCTTAAGCTGGGTTATAATGTAGCCAGGGGTGTGTCCATGCTGTGGGCGTGAGGTGGCACCAACCCACTGAAGTATGATTGCAACCTCAGTCCACTAAGTACAAATATTTTGTTTTATACAGCATACCATTTATTTTTAAGCTCAAGTTATTTTTGGCTGTATCACTGTATTAAATCAAACTCCACTATCAGTGTAGAATAAAAATAAAACAATCACTAACTGCATTATTAAAGCAATATCCACGTTCATTAATCAATTATGCTCCAATAAATTAATGTATATATGATTCTGCAGCATGAGTTCTTTGACTATTTTGAATGCCGATATTTTTGTACTGTTATTACAATAATCAGTTTTAAATAAGTAAAACGTCTGAATATTTCTGTCAGCACTTTGTTGAACAATTATTTCATAGTTATTCAAAACAATGAAACCCAGTATTTTCATTCCATTCATTCTAAAATGAACAGATACACGTAAAACTATATTACATATATTCTACATAATACAGCCCTATGTGTGCACCATATTGTGCTCTCCTGTTTGGTGATGTAGAGCACTCATGGGGAAAATACAGTGCCTATGGACCACGTCAGTCCTCCACACAACATCCTGAATGGAAAACAAGAAGAACAACAAAAAGTTGACAAGAGGCTTCATTCGGCCACAGTCACTAGACTTGTCGCCAGTCGGCAACCTCCTGGCTACGCCCAGTTGCTAGAGAGAAAATGTGTAATTACTAAGCGGCTCGAAAATGGTTGCCAGAGGTTGCTGGCACTCTCTGGGTTAAACTGGTCACCAAGAGAGTGCTGTATCACGACCTCCTTGGTAATTAGCAGATTTCCGCATTTTTTCATAGTTTATATGGATAACTGTGGCACCTAGCTGTCCTGCTAACTCACCACCAGGCTGTAGTGAAAGCTTAGCAAGTAGCTGGCGTTTGCAAACTATAGGGGAATGTGGCAGTCTGTTACTGACCAAAGTGACTGCAGGGTGATTTTTGGTACGAATGCCATATATCTCTGTGACCAGTTTCACCTGGCACATACAACCCAGCTCGTTAACTGCAGTGTGAAATCAAGACTGGCACCAGAGATTTAGAAAGATGGGTTACGTTTAAGTTAAAATTTAAAGATAAATTGAGTAATTGCAGCAAAGGCACGCCTCTATCCACCGTGTGGACAATTTTAGCCCTTAGATTACTAATGCACTGCCACTGCAAGGCCAGAAGCAAAGAGGGTATCTGCTGTTCAGTGGTGCATATCATACAACTTGGAAGATATAGGCTGATTTATATAACATTTAGATTGATTGATGTTTTCTGTACAGCTTCTAAATACATATTAGTTCAGTTATCCAAAGTGTGAATGTTCACTTACTTTATCAAAGCGTGTATGGCCTCTGGAAAAGCCTTTGATACAGAAGCTACAAACCCAGTTTGTAACAGTCAGATTAAATGAAATATGACTGTTTCATTTAAGGCCCAACTTGCCAGCTTTGCCTCACTTAAAAATCAAATAGGCTCATTTTAAATTTACCATTCAAATCTGTGGTGATAAAGATCACCTGTACAGGTATAAAAACTGTGAATCGTAAGGTTTCCCATCCACTTCAAGTCCACTAAATTTAATCACACAGAACCCAGTGGACACCAGTGGAACTCCAGTTCAACGTACTTCATGAGCAGCTCTTAAACAGAAACACACACACATTCATGCTGCTGTTGCCAAGCACCTCTGACCCCATAGTGGCATCCTTAGCGACCACAGGGGTTACCATGGGGACAACAGAGCCACACATACTCTATGTGTGTGTCCACCAGCTCTGTGACATTAAGACCCAGCGGGAGAGAGAGAGAGGGGGGAGACACCAAGAAAGCAGACAGGAGCAGGAAGAGAAATACTGACAAGTAAAAAGAAACAAGAATTAAGATCGACCGGAGTTTATTGTCCCGGTGGGAGAAATGTTTCCCAGTGAATTACTCTGAATAACAAGCCAAGTGACACAAAACATAGATCACACAATCACATCTGAGTGCTCAGCAGCTCCCAGAAAGCCAATAGACACAAGTAAGAAGCTTTAAAAAGACAAAGAGGGAAGGCAGGTTACACAGAGCAGAGCCATGGGTCGGTTTTATTGTAACGCTCAGGCCCTGCAGTACTGTACAGACTTACTGTACAGAATTACTGTACTATCACTATATGTTTTTAAAGAGCAGGAAAAACAAACTACCAACCAAGCAAGCAAGAAATAATCTTTGCAAACAGCTATATAAACTGTACAGACAGCACAGTGAATAGGAAAGAAGAGAATAACGATTAAAAGTCTCTGAAGCTGTTACAGTTTCAAGGTTGTGGAAGTTGTAGAACTAAATTTAATTTAAATCTAAACATTATAAATTTGAAGAAATAAAACTCAATAGAAAAGGCTTTGCTTGCAGTATCTACACTGTAAATTTCTTTTTAAAAATGTACAGATTTTCCTTCAAATAAACTCCTCAGAAGTCCGGGGGCATCATTTTCATTTATAAATGTGGTTGCCTAGTCAGTAACCTTTAAAATGATCGCTCCTTTGTTTTGAATGTCGTTCAAGCCAAGTCAGTAACTTTAGTTGTGGGGCAGCAATCTAAGCAGAGTCTCTCTTCTTTCTAACTCGTGACCATAGCTGAGGGTAGACTCATCAATCAACCTGGTACATTGAGCTTTGCTTTTGCACTCAGCCCTCCCTTTACCACAGCAGAAAGTATCCACTGCATACTCTGAACCAGTCCATCTTTCAATCTTCAGCTCTCTCCTTCCTTCACTTGTGAAAAAGTTCCACAAATACTTAGAACTCCTCCACTTGGGGCAACAACTCACTCCGAACCCAGAGTGAGCCCTGAGAACCATGACCTCAGACTTGCTAATTCTAATTCTAAACGGCGAGTGTGAGTCAGAGATCATTGTTTGTTGAAACCACCACGATCGCACTGTCAGACACGAGCAGAAATGTGATCCTGTGGCCAATGAAGCTTTAAACCCTTTACCCATTGGCTGCACTTGGAAACTATGTCCATAAAAGTTATGAGCAGAATTACTTGGTCCTCGGTGACAAAGAACAGCCCTGCAGAAGCGCACTGCCCACCAGGTAAATTAAAAAATTAAGGTTGGAAAATTCCTTTTGACAAAAGAGAGCCTCAAACCAGCTGCTGGATGGTTCAAATTATGGGAGTGTGACACATCAAAGACCGCGCTTAACAGTGAGGAAGCTAATGAGAGAGGGAAACGGATCGCTTTCATGTGTGGAGGAAACCACAAGTACAGACGTCCCCCCACCTAAGGAGAAGAGAAAAGGCTACCACTCTTATGGTTTCAGCTAGACCGGATATGCCAACAGTCCTCAGCCTCATCTTTTGGTAGAAGTTAGCTAATGCTAGCATTGTGCCAAGAAACCTAAACTACACACACCAGAAGCTACTAGCCTGTTGTGTTGTCTGTCTTACAAAATACGTATTTGCTAGTGGAGTGGTGACACATTTGCTAAACAAATTATAGGTCCAGATGTTACAGATGTGCTGTGAAAAGGGCCTTCATCTGACTTCAAACTCCAAATAAAATTGATACCGTCTCATTCAGCATAGAGGCTTTTTTGGATGGATATGAATACAGGTGTGCCCTGAAAGGGCAGGTCATGGTGTTTCTATGCCTATACTCGGTGAATATAATGCTATTTAAAAATATTCATACCCAGGGGCTCACACATGTGCACAAACACATTACAGTTGAATGCCCAGCTAATAAAAAGTGATGCAGCAGATTGCTTAAATGCACACGGTTTTCATGTTTTATGCTTAAAATTTACAGTGACTTTGGTGCATGGGTATTGATGCTTGAGTAGTTGTGTTTGTGCCTCATCTTGGAGGCTCAGTTGTGGCGTGAGTGTGAGATCAGGAGTGTTTGTGAGCTTCAGATGTGACAGGTTGGAGCTCTGCCACTGTACGAGCTGCAGATAAGAGCTGTGCTCACCAGTATCGCCTGTGATTGTCATCTGTGGCGCCAGTGTGTGTTCAACAGCACTTTCTCCTTTCATTTCTTATCCTGCCTGCGTGTGTGTGTGTGTGTGTGTGTGTGTGTGTGTGTGTGTGTGTGTGTGTGTGTGAGAGTGAGAGAAAGAGAGAGTGTGCGTTA
>VUQG01021317.1:0-20668 GCA_015106755.1 Etia nguti | reverse complement strand
TACTGTCTCTATTAGCCCCTGTGTTAAAAGTCTGTCTGCTGCAGCGAGATGTGTACAGGCCTGGTCCTGCCGCTTTCTGAAGGGTTAACATTTAGGCTGCTGCACAGCAAGTTAAATACATTGAAAATAAGAAAGATGCTGTGGAAGTTCATGGAGCATTCTTATTTGCTTCAGTAGAGCTGATAAGAGTTATATGAAATACCACTCCCATATCTAATGTTAAATAAAGGGTTACCACCAGCAGCAGCAGCTGGTAGCTTAGCAGCATGATAAAATAAAAATCTTTTTTTTTTTTTTTGCTTGAGCTATATAAAAACTGAAAAGCAAGCCACGCTTTCTTAGGCCAAAACAAAATCTGCAGCTGCTAGCTTTGCTTAAAACTCATATGTGCAGCTCTGATTTCAGTAGTTAAAATGTTTTAAAATCATAACCAAGAGGCAAACGTATAGGCTGAAAAATGAAGACAACCTAGAAGCACCAAAAAAATGCTGTTTATTCAAAATTTGTACAGTGCACCCATACAGTTTACTAATGCAGCACCCTCTCGTATGAATATGGTTACTTCCAGCCATCTTTTATAGAAGCTGTGCTTAAGCCACTGCAGATCAGAAGAATATCATCTTTGATGTAAACAATAAACCAGAATGTGAGTGAGTTAGCAGCTCATCCAACCCACGATCCGTCACAGTTCACCAGCCAGGGACTACAGATGAAAATTAGCTTGTGGGTCTAAACGGAACGCCTCTTTAAGAACACCGGACTAACCATACACAAAGAAATGTATAATAATCACATTTTGTTTTACAAGAACTGTATTGCCTCAGCCAGATCTGCATACTATTCAGGTTTAATCTGTTCTAGCCCATGTAACCCTAAGTCTCTTTTCTTGTTTAACAACATTACTTGGCCTCCAGACTCTTTTACTTCTCATATGTACTCCGCTGACTTTTGTAACTCTCTCATGTCCTTCTTCGCAATCAAAATTTCTAATATTCACCAGAAACCTAATTCTGCAGGAGCTGTAGTCTTTGAAGCTGACCCCCTGCTCCGCTCTTTGTTTACCATTCGTCATTTTCAAGTTTCACTCTCCCTTTAGTATCTGATATATTTCTTAGTATTTTGAAACTGGGTTTTTTTGAGACCTGAAATGTAAATGTGCCTGTCGCTAAACTTCTCATGTTTAAATGTGCTATAGGCTGTAAATAAAGTAGAAAAAAAAAGAGTTCAGAGATTTTTTTATAGTGTATGTTTGAGGTATATAAATTAAATAATTGATTTAACACAACTAAGTGGGCTACATACTGAAGTTTCAATATTCGATTCCATACCGATATCAGCGTTAGTATCGATACAGTCAGTATTTGGATATATCCGCCCACCTCTACTCAGCACGCTTCAAAATAGCAGTACCACTGCGTGACTTACTGTGGCTTTTGGTCTATAGACGTAAGTGTAAGATTTCTTTCAACTGTTGGGGAGACCCAGAGCAGCTGTTTATTGCAATAAACAAACTATAACCCCCGCCCCCCGAATCATAGCTGTTATACTTTTAAAACGTTTGTCTGTATCCAGCTTTAGAGCTGAAGTACTGCTTCTGTTTTTTTCCCGTCTCATGCCTGCTAAAGGAGTGACTTCAGCCCTCTCTGAACAGTAAAGCAAATTTTCCCCAGAGTTTCAAACTATTTCTTTAAGATAACTGCAAAGCCCGATATTTTCATCTTGTCCAGTGAAGTGTGAAAATCTGCAGCTCAAACACTGCACTTTGTAGTATCAGACGTTACCTTTGCTTTATGAAAGGAAATTTACTCCTGTGCTTCTATTTGACAAATCGAGCTAGAAGAAGGTTTTATCAGATCTGGCTTCAGGTAGGAAAAAAAAGGCTCCGACTTCAAATTAAGCCCGATCGAGTGGGGGAGGAAATGCATTCCAGACTCTGAGATGATATCTTATTGTACGTCAGCAACCAGACCTCGGTGAATCAAAAAGAGAAGCTTTGACTGAAGTTCCATTACCACTCTCCACTTTAACGATTTTTAAGTTCACACTTCAAAGACAGTGGGTCATCGGAGAGGGCCAGACTGAAGCCTGAGTATGAAGCCTGAGTATGCCCTCAGAAGGCCTCAGTTTATTGTTGGAGAGATTTCTCTCTGTAAGCTAAGCAACACATATCAGGATGCATTAGTGGGTCTATGCAAGGCACAAGGCCTCTCACTGTGGGAGCGCTGGTGGATCGCGGTTTGAGTGTAGCAGTAGCCTGGATGATAGTTACCTGGCCCTCAATCAGGATTGACCTTTTTTTAAAAAAATAAGGAGCAGTTCAACATTTTAAATGAGACGATTGATGCCGCTCTCATGTATAGCTTAGTTTAGCAAATACAAACTAGATGCAAGTAAATGTAAGCATTACTGCGGGGAGTTTTAGAGGAGCTGTTAGGTGGATTTTTGATTCATATCGGTTGTTTGTCTGAAATAACCCACATAAGGGTTCCTGCAGTAAAGTGAAAGCTCTTTCAGAGACTGAAAAACTCAAGCTTTTAAGTTTGGGTTCATTCCCTGGTTAGATTCAGACAAAAGAATAGCAACTACTTGGTATGGTCCCTTCACATAAGTAAGTAAGTAAAAAACAACTTTCAAGACAAGGATCACTAAGTGTTTCATAACAGATAAAGAGCATAACAAAAGTTAACTAAATGCAAGTTACATAGAAAGCAGTATGCACTGCACTGACTGTTGGTTTGAGCCTGAAATAGCCCAAAACTTCTGTTGTGCTTTACCGATGTCTTTGTTTGTTGCACCTGGTCACAGCTTTAGTGGCCAGTCCAGGCTCTCCTAAAAGCTTCTATTAAAAGTCTTCAGTTAATCCAAAATGCTGCAGCAAGAGTACTGACAGGGACTAGAAAGAGAGAGCAGATTTATCCTGTATTGGCTTCCCTTCATTGGCTCCCTGTTAAACCCAGAATAAAATTTAAAATCCTGCTCCTCACATACAAGGTCTTGAAGAATCAGGCCCCATCTTATCTTAAATAACTCATAATACTGTATCACCCACATAGAGGACTTCACTCTCAGACTGCAGGCTTACTTGTTGTTCCTAGAGTAGAATGGGAGGCAGAGCTTTCAGCTTTCAGGCCCCTCTCTGTAGAACCAGCTTCCAGTTTGTATTTGGGAGAAGCAACTATCTCTACTTTTAAGATTAGGCTCAAAACTTTCCTTTTTCATAAAGCATATCGTTAGGGCTGGATCAGGTGACCCTGAATCCTCCCTTAGTTACACTGAAATACTCCTAGGCTGCTGGGGTCTTCCCATGACACACTGCTTCTTGTTCACACACCTTTTTCACTCTCTCTATGTGTTTAGACGCCGCTCTTTATTCAGTCATCTCTGGTTCTCTTCCACAGCGTTTCTTTTGTCATTTTTCCCACCCCTCACTGGACTGGTCACAGTGGATGGCTGCAGGTGTCTTCCTATTAAAAGGGAGTTTTTCCTTCTCACTGTCGCCAAGTGCTTGCTCTGATTGTTGGGGTTTTCGCTATTTTATTATTGTCTTTATCTTACAATATAAAGTACCTTCAGGCAAATGAGTATTTAGCTGTCAGATCACCAGCTGTCTGTTGATTTTCCCTGACAAAAACCAGAAACCTCCAGCAACCACTCGCTAACCAGTCAGGTGAGGACTAACAGGTGAGAAATTTCGAAGTCCTCGTCTAGGTTTGTCTAAACCTGCTAGGCTAAGCTAGCTTGCTCAAGCTCTGTGTTTAACAGAAAAATCCAGAAACTGATATTAATCTTCTCATTAAGAAAGTGCATTTCCTAAACTGCCTATTAAGAATGAACCACATCTTTAAATAAAACAATGCTGGAGCTAGCCTGTCTCTCAAAAGGCTGATTAATGGTTTATGTGACTGTGTGGTCATTTACTATTATATCTCAGGACATCACTGAGCCAGAAATAGCTGCTTTGTGAATGGATGTCGTTTTATTCTTACTACAGAGTGCTATTAATCTTCTCAGCTAACTCTTGGCACAAATAAGCAGAGAGTGATGCAACTTACTGGGTTAATTTGCAAATTAACAAATGGGTCCTTTGAGTTTGGCTGTTGCTCCTCCTTGGTATTCCTGCTGCGACTTCCATAAAGAATAAATGGCACTGTGCCGCTGATTAGCTGCGGAGCCACACGGTCTGACCGCACTGCTGCTGCTGTATGTCCCGGGCCCTACAATAGGATACTATTGTGCTTTCTTTGTATGTTTTTATTTCTTTTAGTCGTGTTATTCCTTCCTGACCCGAACAGAAGACGGGAATAGAATCGGAATATGTGCAACTGAGTATTTTGATTTGGGCATTTGCTGGTTTGCAGCTGATTTGTTTTCAGAAGGTCAAAGCTATTTACTTTGCTATTTGGTGGAAATGGGTATACGCTATTTATACCCCCCTTTGCCTGCTCATAATACTGCCGTATGTCAAGTCTCTGTATGTCTTTGTAATAACAAGCCTGCACAAAGAACCCCATCTTTTATTTCACGCATTCATCAGGCGATCCGCTGGAGTGTGGGCCTTGTAATTACTACCTCTCACTTACTGGTTATCATATATCAGGCACAAAGCTATAAACAACCTGTGGAGAACAATGGGAGAGCCTTGCCATAGCCCAGCATGACATTACTATCCCAGAGACACGGGCTGTCTGAGATTGTTATGGGTGTAATAAGAGACACCTCACATGTAAAGCAATACATCTGGATGAGTGCACTGCCTTTGACAGGGAGTATAATGGAAAATTGTTAAGACTCGGATCGTCTAATTACCTCTTTGTTCATGTTGTGTAGCACTAATCTGAAATTTATGCAGTGTTGAAGGGTAAAGAAAAAGCAGGCGGAGCAAAAGTCAGCATCAGCTGGAAACGTCTTGTTTTGTAATCACGACTGCAGAGTTTTGACGTCCGCATTCGCCTCTTTTCGAACGCTCCTTTTGAAACAATCATTTTCTGTAATGAGAGGACAGCGTGCACAAAGTGTCTCAGTTTCACTGTTATGCAATTTTATGTAGTGCTATTAGGTGACTGAGTGAATGGGCCTGATTCTTCACCTCAGTCCATCTGCGTTCCTCATCCTCCGCTGTTTTGAAATGAGATAATGTTCTTTACAGCCTGCGGCAGGTAGCATGAATGACGCTGCTGCCATATCCTCTGCATGTCAGCATTATTGGAATTAAATGAGCAGATAACTGAGCTGCTAAACAATCACAAGGTTGTGATTGTGATCCAAGTTCTCTTGAAATGCATTTATGGAAGCACGTTTTAATAGGAATGCATCTAAGACACAGCTAAGTCTTACTGTCCACACTTGAAAAAACTCCAGTGCTTTTGAAATGCCAGCGTGGATATTGGAATCACTTGCTTTATGACTGCTCTGTTAATGTAGAAATGTCGAAGTTTTCCATATGTATGCCTTAAATTTCCTTCTCTTTCTTCTTCTCGTGCCTTACAAACAGCCGATCAGTCTCATCCCACAGTAAAAACAGAGCTGCACAGCCACTGCTGCTTCCTGCAGCTGCCATCCTTCCTAAAACTGGCGTTCAACCCTTAAGCAAATAATTTGTTTAAACACTGATTATAGAAACCGTGTTATCTGTCTCGTTACCAGCTGACTACATGCAACACTGTGGCAACGTTGCCAGCTCTTTTTTCAAGGACAGTGGGTACTTGTTGCTAAAAAAGTTTCCACGAGTTGGCTCTTATAAATAGGATATATTTTCTACAGTCCCCTGTTTAGAGTAAGAGAAGTGCACTACCCCTGAAGAGCCCAAGCAGTTCAAATCATGATAACACCGCTAGGGTTATGACTAGTATGTGACTGGCTTGCCAAACTGAAAGGTTGGGTTTAGACGTAAGCTTAACACTGGTTATGTTTAGGTGGGAGCCTTGAGATGTTTAGGTTTGGGTGCAGAGTTGGAAGTTGTTCTAGTAGAGATCTTAGTTGACCTTTTCTGTCTAGCTAAAGCTGCCATGATGCATGATCATCCGTTATTTTTTTACTTGTTTTTACGTCACTCGCTCTTATTGCTGTTCCTCAGCTTCCACATCAGTCATTTCTATACGCAGGTATCTGCAGAAGAATTTTCAGTATCTTAGAGTTGTACTGACTTGTATTTTGAGCAGATGTATTGATGTCTCTGCTGAAACTCAATCTCAAAATTATCTGCATTATAAGCAAAGACTGGTGGAGAGAACAGGAAGTGTTGAATCTGATATCGTGGCTACAGTGGAAGCCCTAAAAAGCTGGCCACTGTCTCCAGAGGCAGACTATCTGACGGGTTCACAGACTGTCTTATCGTCACCTGCCTGCACACCTGTCCCACATTGCTCTGTTTTTATACCAGCCCACCGTCTTGTCAAAAAATGCCACTCTGTCAGTTTGGTTTTTGACTGCCTGACTACTTCCTGTTTGGTCTTGTTTGCTTTGCTGGCATCTTATCTGTTGTGTCTGACTGCATACGTCTGTACTTACACTTGCTTTTCTCATGCACACGGGTGCTCACACTGACAAGTACAGTCATGTAATGACTCTCTGAAGTCCTGTGAAAAACTACATACACCCTTACTACTTCCATAGGAATTAAGAGGGTCAGTAACAGAAGCATCAAATGCACTTGATAAACGGATCATCAGCAGGTGTGAGCACCTCCTATTGTTTGTTTGCTGTACTCAAAAAAGCCCAAGAGCTACATCTGAGACTCTACAGGCCTCAGTTTCATGACAGTACAATTAGAAAAACACTGAACGGGTATGGCTTATTTGGAAAGGTTTCTAGGAGAAGGCCTCTTCTCTATGAGAAGAACATGGCAGCACAGCTTATTGTTTGCAAAGATGCATCTGAACAAACCACAAGACTTCTGCAATAGCGTCCTTTGGATAGATGAGACTTAAGTGGAGATGTTTGATTATAATGCATAGCACCTCGTTTGTAGAAAACCAAACACAGTATATCAGCACAAACACCTCATATTTACTCTCAGGACAGTGGAGCAGGGGTGAGTCCAGTGTGAGTCCATCTGTCTAACAGCTAAAGCTTGACTCAGACTAAATCATGCAACAGGACAATGATCTCAAGCACAGCAGCAAATCTACAACAAAACGTCTGAAAAAGAAAAGAATGAAGGTGTTGCAATGACCAAGTCAAACTTTAGACCTCAACCGGACTAAAATGCTGTGACCTTAAAAGAGCTAAGCATGAAGAAATGTCTGCAAACCTCAATGAAATGAAGCAACGTTGCAAAGATGAGCGGGCCAAAATTCCTCCACAACACTGGGTCGTGCAGACTTTATTGTTGCTGAAGGTGGTACTCACCAGAATATGTTCTCACCAGAGTACCAAAGTACCGGATGGCAATCTAATAATGGTCAAAAAGTTAAGTGTGGAACACTTTAGACTTTGCACCATCCATGGTAACCAGAATGTCTAGTTAGTGGAAGAGGGGGACCACCAAACAATTTTCAGCCAGTAGGAGGAAGATGCTTTTTTAACACAGCTACCAAATGGTTGCATAGTTATCATTTGGGTTGGCACAACAACTTAATGAAGCCAATATAAAGCCATTATGCATTAAAAAAAAACCCCTCCAAATGTGAAATAAAACATACATAAACGTTGTTGATTATTCAAAATAAAGTCAGTCTCCCTTGAAAAATGGACTAGTCCTGCATAGGCCTCATCTTTTTGTAGCCGTTCGTCTTAACTCCCATCTTCCCATTGCTGGTTTGTGTAGATTTACAAAGGGACAATTACAAAATGTACATTTTTTTAAAACTCAGGTTTGTTCATGAAAACAGAGCTTTTCGTGACCCAAATGTATTTCTTACTTAAAAATCAGAGAACCGGGGCGACAGCACAATTATAATAGTTATAACAACAGCCAGCTGTGCTCTGAACCATCCCACCCCAACTTTGACCTGAGTTCAAACCGGCCCCTCTGGGAAGCAAGTTCATAGGTTTACAGCTCTACAGCTGAATCATTAAGAAATATAAAAATAGATGCAAATACAAAAAAATATGCAGCAGCCCTGATTAGCAACATCCCGAAACAATGTCCGAATTAGGGCCTTTTTTTTCTCAATGAACATGTAAATATTTAGTTTGTATAAAAAAATATGTTTCAGGCACAGGATGTTTATCCACATCACGAAGTCTCTCTCAGACTCAGCAGGACACACACAGCCACCACAAATGTGCCAACGAGAGCAAAACATTTTTGAGATATTACAAAATAAATTGGGCCTGTATATTCATATGAGAGGGATTTGTGAAAGTATCAACATTGCCCCAAAAGTTTGCATTAGCTAAGAAGAATGAGACGGATTATAGTCTTCTGTCCTTTAGCTTTGTCAAACACATGAAATAAACGTATGATTCATTGGCGTATTAACAGTAGGTCTGCATGCGGTGCGTGCATATGTGCGTGTGCGTGTTTGCACAGGAGGGCTAATGCTGAATGGCTCAATTTGCAAACAGTGAAAAGTCTCTGCTTTGTTTTTAAAGGCTGGAGTTTCTGGGCATACACTTGGACACTCTCAGATGTCCTTGGGGAGCAATGCAGTTGAAAGCAATACCAGTGCGTGGTCATACAGACGTAGTGGAGAGGGGTGGGGGTGTGTGTTTTGAATGGCTAAGGATTTGCACAGAGGGAAAGAAGGGTTAGAGGATTTAGGAATGCTTCAAGATAAAGTTTTTAGGGGAGGTGAGCCAAAACAATGATATTATGTTATTGAGATTGTTAGAATTTCTGTGGGAGGAGAGGAGAAAGAACAATGCCAGTTTGCCACAGTTGTATAACAGGAGACGATCGTATATTATTCTTCTTTCCCAGAATATGAATGCTCTAAAGGCATCCTGCTCGGGGATTGATTGTGTTTCACTACGGGTCGTAGTGCAGCTAGTGACCGACATAGGCTGTCAGCCAGCCCGGCGTGGAAAGACTAAAAATGGACTGAGGGGTGGTGGGGTGAGCAAGGTTAAAGGAACAAGTAGCATATCTGACTTGAAATAACACATGCAGTTGCTATTTATTATGTCAGGAGCCGTCAGTCAGCTTCAGAAACTTTCCTTACAGAATGAACAAATCTTAGATGTGTTTATTCTTTAAGGTCGGCTTGAAATGTGTTTAGTAAACTGTCTGCTTTGATGGCATTTTTAACACCATGCTGCAAGAGGCAACAACTCAAATGGACACGCTTTAAGGGGCATCCGCACAAAAGCGTTTATGTTATTGGCTGAATTTACTTTCAGACCTTGCTAAAACCTTGCTAACTAGGCAACTGGAGCCTGGAGCGCCCACTAAAGTCATGATTATACTTTTATACAAACAGGCGCGAACAGACCTGATGCTGAGTACTCAGTTATCAAGTCCACTTGAAGTCCACTGCCTTTGGCACATGCGTCCTTTACACTGTACTGTAAGTTTAGTCCTAACAAACACGGAGGTATGCAAACATCTGCACGGACCCTCACGTTCATCATAATTTCATTGAAATTATGTCACTGGGACCTGAGTGGACCCGTGGAAAGCATAATCAAGGCTTAAGAATCAGCTGTCAGCTACAAAGCGATGTGCAACCTGAATCAGGTGCTACGGTAACCCTCAATGTGCTGTATTTACCTGTAATATGTCAGTCAGCTGTATTCTTCGCTCAGATTGGTAGCCGCTTTAATTGCTCCACTCAAAGTTGAGACAAGTCTTAACTGGGACCCACCCACTTAACGTAGCTTGTGGCTATTTTGCCCATCATCATTTGGCATTACTGCCATGCCTTCGACTTTCTATAGTTGCTGCTAGTTGGTTTTTATGTGGACGCCCTTAAGGGGTCAGGCTTGTTGGGCGTGAAGAAGGTGGAAATATGAAGCAAAAACTGTGAAAAAGCTAAAGAGCTAAAAAGCTATGCTAAAGTGAAAAATATTGAGGATTTTCATGTGAATTTTGAGTTGTCGAACATATTGGATGTCATAAATACACATAGGTGATATTACGTAGTGCAGTGGCACGGTGGTTAGCACTGTTGCCTCAGAGCAAGAAGGTCCTGAATTCAATTCCACCATCACTGGTGACCCGTCCAGGGTTTACCCTGCCTCTTGACCTAAGACAGCTGGGATAGGCTCCAGCGACCCTGATAGCGGAAGCGAATGGATGGAGGGATGGTTGTTTGCAGATTGCCATAGTCACATGTAGTTTACCTCTCAGCCATAAAACGCTGATGTCGTCCACCCAACTTTGTGAACACGGTAACTCGAGAATGATACAACATAGGACTTTTAAATTGCTACCAAAGGTGCATATAAAAAATAAAAATCTTGGACAAGTTTTCTGAAAAGCTTGTGAATGCAATAAGAAGGAAGTCACTTAGGACATTCAAACCTATATCATAGGTGCATCCTCTAGGAGGCTGAGGGGTAGCACTGGTAGCATTTTTCATGTTTGTTTGCAAATGCTTGCTAACTGCTAGCCCAGCGATAGTAAAACTTGAAAAACTGCATTGCAAACAGAAAATGGAGACTGTTCGCCTTCAAAATAAAAGTTGTACTTCAGCAGTGCAGCTAAGATGTTTCAAAAACTTTTACTTTGAAGGCTTTCATTTCCAATTTTTGCCCCACTGTTCCCAGTTTCACTACAGCTTGGAGAGTAGATGCACAGTGTTTGTACCACTTCCATTGAAACAACGACTGCAGCAATGTCGCCTCTGTCAGTGCGCCCCAGGGCAGCTATGGCTACAATGTAGCTTGCCATCACCAGTGTGTGAATGTGTGTGTGAATGGGTGAATGACTGAATGTAGTGTAAAGCGCTTTGGGGTCCTTAGGGACTAAGTAAAGCGCTATACAAATACAGGCCATTTACCATTTACCAATGTGATAGTAAACAAAACAATCCTATTGACTTTTCTTTTAATTAGCTGGAAAATGCACATTTTTCCATAGCGACAGGTGGTTGCCAGGAAGTCACCGACTCACCTGGAGACCTGTGTGATGCGGGTTTAGCAATCAGTTTCCCAGCAATTGCCATCAACATCCAGCAATAGATAGACTGTTACTTAGGACTAATCAGCAGATATTCTTGATAACATTTGCTGAAAACCTCCATCTTGTCCTCCAAATATGATAACATCTATCTCTCAAAAACCAACATAGCGGCTTATGCTGACACTTCAAAATAAAAATTCCAACACTATAGGGTCACATCATGAAGGCTACATCCATGTTCGAAACCATCTGTGGTCTGGGGGCTAGCACGGGAGAAAGGAATAAGAGCAAACGCAAAGGAGGAAAGAAAAATAAAAAATGTGAATACACCCAAAAATATAAATAAATGCATAAACATAAACTGTCCTAAATAAGTTGGACGTATTTCCCCCTTTAACTGTTTGGCAAGACAATGGCAAACAAAAAAAAAAAATGGCACGCTGCGGTTTCATGGGGTGTTATTAGTATTTGTTAATTTGGTGATTTTTGAGCAGTGGGATAGTTCAAAAGCAATGACAAGTTATCAACATTGGATCTGCAATCAAAATGTGTGTTTGAATATCAAAGTTACAGCTCAATATAATGATAATAAAAGTAACACCTAAAAAGATGAATACGCTCCCCCAAATGTCAGTGTTTCAAATTCTTACACCAAACAGAGGGCAAGGAGATGTTTTGCACTGTTGGCATTGTTGTTTCCAGGAAATCTGATCAATACTGGATAAATTATGAATGCTAAACAAATAAATAACGCATCCAAGTTTAATTATGAATTAAATCCAGTCGAATCATTAGCTCTGATTGTAGTTAAATAATTTTTTCCCTCTAAATGTTGAAATCTGGTCCTGGTATGTGATTAGCTCTGTGAGTTTAACTAGTGCTCCAGTCTGTAAAACCCTCCCTGGTGCTCAGGTTCAAGCCCCTGTGGACGGCCCTCGGATTTCTCCCCTCTCCTTTCCTTCTGATGGAAAACTAATAAAATACTGAAGGAGGGTGCATTGCTCGCTCTTCTTTGAAGGAAAAAAAAATGGAGGGAGGGGATTATTTCTCACAGCTGTGCAGTCCTCGGGCCATATCTAAGGAGCCGCCACCATAGATGTCAGCTCTGTCTCACACTAGCCCTTAAATCAATCACATGTCAAGGCTGTGAATAGCAGCCCAATAAGCTCAATTAACACTAAAATACTCCGAATCCATGCCCCTCTGCCACCCGTCACCACCTCCTGGGTGAGGCCTCTCGGATCTCGGGACATGAGAAGACGCCGACATCCCTGACCCACCATAGCTCCGGCCCAGCAGTGGCCCCCGCAGTCACGCACGGCCCCTATCAAGCTATAGCCGCATAACTTAAGCCTGCATTCACACACAAACAGCTCAGTGCCTATTTATACACCACATCCTGGCAACGCACACGAGAAAACAAAACTCCTGCACTATCAGTGTATCCAGTGTTGTCTCCCTCTCAATGCTCAGTTCCCATCTGATGTTGGAGGGGGGACAGAGACATAGCTGCTTAGGATAGCTGAAAGATGGCTGCTTTAGATAGCTGGAGGTACCAAAACAACCTGATTATGCATTTGGCTTGAGGAAGCAGTTGCTGATATTCCAGTTGTGTTCCCTGCATGTAATGCATTCCTGGCCATGTAACTGTCATTATCGACATTGTTAGCTACAATAAAACAGCAGGACATGATTTAACTCCCACGTTCTGCTGTGAAAATAAAGACAGGCATCTTTATTTGGATGCTGATGTAACTTATTAGTTTACTAAAAAAGAAACTTACAACTAAGCTGGGACATGAGGTTGGTAACATATCCAGACTAACTAGTTTTAGTTATTGTGAGTGAACCAATATGTCAAAGATGCTTAGTACTTTCCTGGTTTGAGTTTACTAATAACAAAAATACCTCCGAACGACTTCAAAAATGTTTCTTACGGTGGGGATTTATTTTTATATTTACCAACAAAATCACAACAACAACAAAAAAAGGCTTACACATGATTAGGTGAACTTCAAATGGGAAAAAAAGACACTCCTCAGATGAGAAAAATAAAAGAAAAAAAAATTGAGAAGATCACAAAGACGCCATCTTTATTATTCGATTTTATTTATGTAGAGGAAAAATCACAACAACATTTGCCTCAAGGCGCTTTATGTTGTAAGATAAAGAAAAAATAGAAGAAACCCCAACAATCAAACAACCCCCTGTCAGCAAGCGGTTTGGCGACAGTGGAAGGAAAAAAACTCAATTTTAACAGGAAGAAACCTCCAGAAGAACCAGGCTCAGGGATGGCCATCTGCTGAGACCAGTTGGGGGTGAGGGAGGGAAAACAGGACTTCTGCATAACATAACTGATGGTCCCAACCCCATTAAGAAGGGAAGAAATTCCATCAATGACCCCTGACAAGGCACACTGAAGTGAAAACCATTTCAGATGACTACATCATTGAGAGAAGGCCAAGGGTTTGCAGCGCTGTCAACAAAGCAAAGGGTGACTACTTTCAAGAATCTAAAATAAAAGACATATATATATTAATTTTTTCTTTGCTACATAACTCCTTATATCTTGCTTCATATATCCGATATCTTCAGTATGTACCTACAATGTAGAAAGTAGTAAACATAAACAAAAGCCATTGAATAAGAAGGTTTGTCCAAATTTTTGACTGGTAGTGTATATATGGCAGCACCGTGATGGTGGGTTTGAATCCACTGTCCAGTTCGGGTCTTTCTGTGTGGAGTTTGCATGTTCTCCTCGTGCCTGCGTGGGTTCTCTCCGGTGCTCTGGTGTACTCTTACAGTCCAAACACATGCATGTCGGATTCACTGGTGTCTCTAAATTGACTGCCAGTGTGAATGTTTGTCTGCCCCTCTGTGTTAGCACTGTGAAAGACTGGTGACCTCTTCAGGATCCCAACAGCTTGGTTGGTCTCTAACCCCTCATGATCACTTTGTCTCTGTTTCAAGTCTCTAGTCAAACAGTCCTCCTATGAGTCGTCTTTGAAAGACTAAGCCTGTGAACCTCACTCTTAAAGTGTTTGCTGGTTGTGGAATAACCTGCCAGAGAAATATGGTTCACCTCATTAGCATCTTTTATACCTCTCAAGTCTCATGTATGCTATATACTGTGAATTCAAAAGTATTAGGGTTTACGATTTAAGGATGAGCCTCCCTTGTTGTGCCAAGAAATGTTTTAATATTTCTACATGTTTTGTTTTTTTTAAATCTAACATCTTTACTTATATTGATAAATAGCCTGTAGTGAGCATGATTTATGAAGGGGTTAAATATAAAATGAATAAATTACCTGATTAAGTCATAATGACTTAATCTAGCCATGTTTTGGTCCCTTAAAGCATGTTTATAGACTAGTGATGTTATCTTAAAGTTTCTGCTGCTCTCTTGGCCAGATCTCTGTTGAATAAAACAAAACAAACATTTTTTATTGTTAATGAGACTTTTTACCCAAGAAAATAAAGTATCAAAGTTACTTTGCCACAAAATCATTGCAGCTTCTACCTTCTCATTGGGATGTTTTTCAAGGCTTAAAATGACTTGATTTCATTCACGACACATTTTTGTTTGACAGATTATGGATCAACAGGTCACTTATAACAGTTTAAATTCCCGCAGCAAGTTTTTGGCAAATACTGTTTTGGCACAATAGTGTTAAGGAGAAAAAAGGGCAGATACTATAATAATCGTAGCATCAATGTCTGTAAGATTATAATTTTTTAATCATTGTGTCACGGTTTGCGAAGGCAAATTGTGCGGAGAGAATGAGGAGTCGACCCAAACACAGACAATGGAGATGAAGATGTTTAACTGAAAACGAGCCTTTATTTGTGGCTGAATGAACACTACAACACAACTAACAAAAACCTAAACTGGGGACAGCTAAGCATGAAACTGGAAATGGAACTAAACAACCTGAAACTTGGAAACATAGCTGGAGAGACACTGGGGAAGATGAACAGAATAATGAGACACCGGGGATGATACACAGATGCTCTAACGAAGAACAGAGGTAAACACACTAAATATACACACACAAGGTAAAGAGGGGAATGCACAACAGGAGGGAGACAGCTGAACCTAATTATACGTGAGCAGACAGGGAAGAATCAAACCAGAATACATTGACATAGGACACAAACTGTCAAAGTAACAGAGCACAGAGTAGACATAACATGGAACAGGCACAGAAACAAAACCTAAAGACTAGAAATCATGAAATACTAAGGAACTTGAAATACTGAAAACCGAAACTAGCAGTGAAAAATGATGAAATCAAAGATCAATAATAGAACAAACTCAAAACAATGGGTCGCAGACACAGCACAAGTGAAAGTACCCCCACCTCAAGGGCTGGCTCCAGACAGCCCAAACCAGAAAAGCAAAACAAAAACAACCCGACCAGGGCGGATGGTGGGGGTCCAAAACAAAAAGTTAAAACGCACTAGAGCTCATGAAATAGTGCAAAACAGGCACTGGAACTCCAGAAATATTTCCCCACACAGTTCAGGGGGCCGGCCTGGATGTTGACAGCACAGGATTCCAAGCCTAAAAAGTTCTGGAGGCCGACCGTGGAGCCAGCAGCGGCGATGAGACAGTCCAAGGTGCCGGCGGCGCAGGTGAAGCAAGTCCAGATGCCGACCACGTGGGAAGTGGCTTTGGCAACACGGTTCAGGAGGCCGCCAATGACGGCAAAGATGCTCAGCCGATGGCCTGGAAAGTGGCTGGCGGCAGTGTGGTGCTGGATGTGGACGAGCAGGCTGTGGACAGCTGGACGGACTCTCCAGAGCCACCAGCGGACACAGACGGAGGCATGGAAGCCACGGAGTGCTGGTGCGGCTCTCCAGAGCCCCCAGCGGAAACAGATGCAGGGCCAGCAGGTGGGGAGACCTCTGGCTGAACAGGTGGCTGGGCAGATGACTGAGCTAATAACTGAGCTAATAACTGAGCTAGTGACAGAAGTTGATGTTGTAATGGTGGATTAGCAGGTGGCTGTACTAGTTCTCCTGAGCCTCCAGAAAACGAGGGAAACGGCTGGACGGGCTCACCTAAGCCTCCAGGGGAGACAGGAACGGATGCAGGCACCTGCCGGACACTAGCCGCTCCCACTCGAGGAGTAGGTACAGGTGCAGAGGTGGGCTGTGTCCTGGCTAGCCTCACCCTGGGGACCGGCATGGGTGCCGGGGCAGACCGGACACCAGTCACTCCCACCCGAGGTGTAGGTACGGGTGCAGGAGGGAGCTGGTTCACGGCCGCCCTCACCCTGGGAGCCGGAACAGGTACCAGCAACGGCTGGGCAGCTGCTGTCCCCACCCGAGGAGCTGGTACGGGTGCAGAGACCAGCAGAGCTTCAGCCGGCCTGGAAACCGGAGTAGAGACCAACTGGGGCCCAGCCCCCCTCACCTGGGAAACTGATACGGGTGCAGGGGATGGCTGGACCACAGCTGCCCTGGGAACAGGGGCACAGAGAAGCAGAGGAGCAGGATTGGAAAAAACAGTCTCAGCAAAAATAGGTTTAAAACCTTTTCCACCACGGACAGTGATTACAGTCTTTGTGGTTGAGTGAACAAGCTCTGACTTGACAGAACCTGACTTGGTAACATGGCTTACAGTCTTTGATTTAACAGTCCTTGAAAAATGATTGTCTTTTACCTGCTCGGGAAGAGCAGAACGAAAAGAATTCTCCCAGTCCACCTCCTCATCCAATAAGGAAATCCCAAAGGTTTCTGGGATGAGTTTATAGTTTATGTTTGTCGGTTCTGGAGGCGCGTAAGAAAAGGAGTCACTTTCACTCATCACTGCAGGTTGCTCATCCGGGGCAGAGTGACGGCGGCGTGAGCGCTGCTTCCTCCGGGACGAGGAAGCCGGTGAGCCAGGCAACATAGCCTCCAGAACGGCAGCGCCGAGGTTGGGGAGCGTGGGCATGAAGGCTTGGGTGCTGGTGGAGCAGCAGATGAAGCAGCGCGGCATCTCCGGGGACCACCCAGAGCTAAACGAGTCCCTCGAAATATGCTTTCGTAGTCGGGGATGAGCCATGGCTTCCACCTGAGCTCGTCTTCCAGCTGGGCGAGAACTGCCTGCTGTCGCTCATGCAGTTCGAAGTCTGCTGGGTCCATTATGTGGTCGAAGGCAAATTGTGCTGAGAGAATGAGGAGTGGACCCAAACGCAGACAATGGAGATGAAGATGTTTAACTGAAAACTAGCCTTTATTTGTGGCTGAATGAACACTACAACACAACTAACAAAAACCTAAACTGGGGACAGCTAAACATGAAACTGGAAACTTGGAAACATAGCTGGAGAGACACTGGGGAAGATGACCAGAATGACAATCCACAGACATTCTGACAAAGAACAGAGGTAAACACACTAAATATACACACAGGGTAACGAGGGGAATGCACAACAGGAGGGAGACACAGCTGAGCCTAATTAGACGTAAGGAGACAGGGAGGAAGCAAAACAGAATACATTGACATAGGACACGGACTTTCAAAGTAAAACAGGAAACACACAAACACGGAGGTAAGGATGAAGAAGACACAGAGAACAGAGACCTGAAAAGTGGGGTAGGAAGGCACAGAGTAGACATAACGCAGAACACAGGGGAGGCACATAAACAAAACCTAAAGACTAGAAATCATGAAATACTAAGGAACTAGGGAGCTAGAAATAAGGAAAACCGAAACCAAGAGACTAGCAGTGAAAAATTATGATGAAATCAAAGATCAATAATAGTACAAACTTTTTAATATTATTTTTATTATATAATTTTAAAGTTGTTTTTAAAGTGTGCTACTAAGTTTAGTAAGCAAGCCGTGATCTAATCCTAACCTTAACCAAGAAACCGCAGAATAAATACAAGTAAAGATGACCTGAAACAAGACTTGAACGTTCGTATGTTGTCCCTCCTGCACCCCACCTTCCCCCTAATGTGGCCTTTTTTGGTCTTTTAAAGTGGAAACACACGTATATGGCATTTGTTTCAGGAACGCTTACATAGCTATTATTTTAAAATCCCATAGATTCGTCATTTCCTGCAGTAGGAACAAGCTGGCCTGATAAAGCTTCTCCAATTCATGCTTCCTGCCCAAAAAGTTGAACTATTCCTTTAATTCAAGGTCAACACTGCCAAGCAAACTTGAAAGAGAAGGAAACGATGAATCAAAAGTTAAGACAGTGGGTCTTGGATGCAATTTTAGCTAAAATGCTGGGGGTAAGTATCTAATGGCATTTGTGGTTGACATGAGGGACACCGAGTGCCCAAACCAAACACATTTTATCAGTGTATGGTGATATACTGTCAGAGCTGACGGCTGCTGATCAGACTCAGGTCAGTGGCTCAGCATGGTTCCACCTCTCTTATCCTAATTACTTCTTTATCTCTGTTTTCTTAGTCGAGGAATCCTCCGACATGGCACCAGGAAGTTTGATTCTCCAGGCTTTTTTTTTTTTTAGATTAAAAGTGCTTCAGAAGTGGATCAACAGTGATCACACAATCTGAGCCAAAAACTATACGCTGGGATTTAAAATGGGTTTAAAATCAATTTGTTGTTCTCCACTTACTCAGGCATCACATTTAATCTGGTTGATCATCTTTAATCTCGTTAAGCTGCACATCCCGTTTCTCAGGGACTCTCTGTTGGGAAGTACAACATGTGCAGGCTAAATGGTCACAGGTCATATTTTAACACATGTTGACTCATTCTGCGCTGCAGCCAAGTGTGTCGGTCCTGCTGAAGGGGAGGAGGGAGTTTGGGGCCCGTTATAATTATGATGATGAAGCACAAATCTCCTCTCAGTCGCCTCACCATTTGCCGTGTTGCCCATGCAGTTTGGTTGCAAGCTGTCAACTGAGCTGGAGCTAAATGTGCAAAAGAGAGACCGCGTAGCAGCAGCAGCGATGCTGATGATGATGCACAAATACCTCCTCGCCATTTGTCATGTTTTCATGCGTTTGACCATTTCAATTACATGCTGTCAGCTGGGAGGGACGGAAAGCTAGAGAGGGCATGAGAGACGGAGTACATGCCAGAGAGAGTGCGAGTGACACATGTTGCACAGAGTGAGTGAGGGAGGACACATGGCGGGCCGAGCACACAGACAAGAGAGGAGGGGGAAGGCAGACGTGCATGTGAGAGAAAGCTGGCAGCAGAGACAGGAGGGGGTTTATAGAGTGGTTAGGGGACAAGCACAGGGATATCAACTATCTCTGACCCCACACCCACCCCTTCCTCATCTGCCCACCCTGTAGGCCTCTGCCCTGGTACGTCAAATGAGTCCTATTTATAACCTGTGGATGGATGAGAGAATCAGGTGGACTCTCCTCTGGAAACTGTCCACGTCTGAAGGGTGAATGTATGTGTTAATGTTGACGCGTCTGCGAGTGTGTGTGTTGTGTGTGTGTGTGTGTGTGTGTGTAGGTGTGTGTGTGTGTGTGTAGGTGTGTGTGTGTGTGTGTGTGTGTGTGGAGGGATGGGATGCTGGCATATGTCCATTTGCTCCAATATATGTGGACAGGAATGTGTCCTAAGTCTCACTGATCTGCAGTGCTAATGTGCCATAAATGTTTTTTGTTTTGTTTTGTTTTCTCCATATTAAAAGTTAATTAAAGGTAAAAAGAAAAAAAAAAAAAGTAAAACACTTTTATTTTCCCTCAGCTGCACCATGGGCCATAAGTGAACATAAAAACAGATGAGTCTGTAAGGCTATCCAAAGGTTTACAGATGTGTCGCACACCATCAAAAGTCAGCATGGTTTGGAAGTAGCTGCAAACTTAATTCAACTTAAATTCAGCCAACAGGCATCCAATAAATAGATTTCAACTATCACATTGTCTTCATCAAGCTCTAATTACACTGGACAAATGGGAGTAAAGCAACCACATGAACAAATCCCAGCTGACACTGGGTGAGAGGCGGGATATGTGCTGGACAGGTTGCTGGTCTGTATCAGGGAGGAAACAACGTCTTGCCCTATGGGAGGACACTCCCACAGAGCTTAAATCTGGGACGCTCCACCATTTGATCTTAGAACTGAAGAAGCTTCTCGGATGAGAGGTGAAACGTCTTCAAGCAACTTAAAGAAGTCCAGACGCGTTTCTTTCCATCTCCTTAGACTCCTTGGTTGTAGTAAATGCAGGATTAAAGAGACTGTTAATTTTTTAACTCTCTGTCACAGCTTACAAACTTGTAAAGTCTCATCTCACCGCTCTGTGGAGTTTTTTTTTTTTTTTTTTTTAAATCATGCTACATAAAAATATGATGGCTTCAAATAATTCTGTTTATATTCTTGTTGATGTTCAAAAAGAAAAAAATTGCATTAAAACGCAGGATGTTACCCAAAGAGGAATGACATTTGATAATAAAAATGCTCGCATAGTGTTGGTTTAGCTCACTGGGATGAGCAGGAGCTCCATATTCTGTAAGACACTTGGGTTCAAATCCACTCTGGGCTGTTTGCTGTGTGTCTTCTCCAACAATTTTGGTTCACGTTGACATGACAGATTTGGCGGCTGCCAGAGGTGCTCTATCGAACTGAGATCTGGTGACTGTGGAGGCCATTGTCATGTTCAAGAAACCAGTTTGAGAATCAGCCTTCAAAGTTGGGTATGGTGTGGTCATAAAGGGGTGGCTATGGTCAGC
>VUQG01021315.1:0-21560 GCA_015106755.1 Etia nguti | reverse complement strand
CCTCCCCCCACCCCCAAATTAAGCAACCACTATATTCTTGCCCACAAAAGTTAACTATCTAATAAACATTATTTCCAAAAAACAAAAAAGGGAGTTTATACCAACACAAAAGTCCACAAATGCAGTATTTATTATTTAAATGGAATACAACAAAATGACACTGCTTTCTGACAATAATAAAAATAAGTAAAATAAATCAATAAAATTAAGATGAAATAAAAGGCCGGAAAAAAGTAATAATAAAACAATAATATTCTAAAATAAAAGCAATAAAATTATAAACAACTGATTAAAATTTAATAGAAATGTTTGCAAAATTAAAAGAAGTGCTGGCCAAAAGTGTAACCACAAGTCACAACAAAATATAAAACAGGTTAGAAATCAATTTCAAGTTTGTTAAATTCAATTATAAATACAGTACCACTTGCATGTACAACACAAAATTGAAATAACTTTTTTTTTAGTCATTTATTTTCTGTTTTATTTTACAGCAATGACACGTGTGTGATGCACATGAGGCATTGATGTGGACATTCTAGTTCTAGTTCAGCTGTGAAATTAAGTGCCTGATAATATTTTTAGAGGATAACTCTAAATATGGGTACATGTGCTGAATGATGAGCAGTGCAATCCATGTAAGAGGAAGAAAGCCATCAGAGCTACACGTGAGCAGAATATAAATGCATAGTTATAATGTTCTTTACACTTGTTGCATGTTTGTATAGTATCTCATCAAGTGATCAATGTCTGTGATGCTCTGTTTGAAAATGCTACCTTGGTATTTCAGTATGAAAAGGGCGTCTAGAACAAAAAGGGCAAGGTGCCCTGGATCTGAATACTGTGTGCTTTTTATACCATAGCAACACTTGCTTAAGAGCTCTATCTTGTCTGGAGCCAGTGTTACAGTTAAACACTAACATGCATGTAAATGTTAACCAATTAGTTCCAACGTTTTGAGTCTTATTTTTAGTTTACACATTTTTCAATAATTCACTAATTAAAATGTGTGACAAGTGGTACTGCACAAAAAGTCCAGCACAACAGCACCTCCAATTACAAACTCAATAGGAAACAAATATACATCAATAAAGAACTTGCTGGAGCAACGGAATGATTTTTTAAAATGAATTACAATGCAATATATACTGATGTACAACCCGCAGGTGCTAATCCCTTCTCCACTGCTTCCCTACTGATCTTAGAGCCACAGTTGCTACTCATTTACCATGTTTACCCTTTAATTGGCACAAGTATGTCTACCTGGATAGAAAGCATCCCATACGAAGTGTCTGCACATAGTGAGCAGCTTTTCAAAAGGTAAAAGACACCATGGGTACCAAGAAAAGACTCTCAACCATGTACATCCTGTAGATACAAATGTATCCTTCATGTGGTTTCTTTAGTGAACAATGTTCTCTGCTCTTAGTGAAATTATTCAATAATGCTATAATAACAGGACAATTCAAATGCATGTCCCTGTATTAATTGCTTTCGTGTTTATCTGTTATTCTTTGCTGAACACAGAAGGGGCCTTGGAAGATGTACCGTTCTGTGAAATACATGCAGTTGGATTCCTTCATTACAAAATGTAAGGGGCAAAATCCACATCAATGTGAACCAGAACCACAGCGTTTGAACTAGATTATTTTTATCTGATGTTTTCTTTTTCTTTTTTTTCTCTTTAGCATTTCGATTCTTAAGGCATCATTTGGACATGTGCTGCAAAATTGCTTTATATCCAGACTTTACAAACTGTACTGCCACCAAAACCCAAAATACAGAAGAAGAAATCTGCAGAGACAGATATTTGAAGACTTCCTTTGCACAAACTGCATTCTCATAATATAATTTTTAGAAACCCCCTACTTGTTTGTTAAATAAGAGTCAGGATTTTTTTTTTAAACTTGAAACAATTTCAGTTAAACTCTGGCCTTCGATCACAACATTAACTACTTGTGCATATGCACGCAAGCTACCAATGTTTTGTATTAAGGTTGTGCTTTGTTTTATGTTTTTTATTTTAAATACTCAGTTTACAAAATTAATTTTTAATAGTTATTTTTTTATGGTCATTTAAAGGAGTGGCGTTGGAAATTAGCTTTGGTTAAAAGCTGGATCCTGGTTTGTTGTTTGTGTTACTTTTTTTTCTTTTGTTGATTAGTGTTACATTTTTCTCTTGTGTTTTCTTGTTTTGCATCTCTCTGATTGTTTGTGTTAGTTTCTACCAATGACAGGCTCTCTGCAATGCCAGTGTTTGTGCCGCCATTGTGTTTCTCTTCCTTTCATTTGTGTTTAATTGTTTTTACCTGTCTCAGAATTTCCTTGTGTGTGTGTAGTGTTATTTAGCCTCCGTCTGTCTGTATTCTTCTTCATGCTACTTTTGTACCTTTTTGAATTCCTATTTTAATTTTCACTTTTTGCTTAGTTAAATTGCATCAGTGTCCTGTATTTCAATTCGGTTACTTAAATTGATTAAATATAACTCCAAACTTTGTTTAATAACCGTGTCCTAAAATTCTATAAAGCAGTCACTCCATATCTTTTATTGCAAGTGTATGAAAAAATGAAAAAAATATTATTATCCAACCATAAAAAGAATGAGCACAAGAAGCGAAAAATGTACAAAAACAACATTAAGATGCCAATTAAAGATGCAGACTTTTTTGGTTTTTCTGACCAGTTGGTAATTATTTTACAGTTGTGTACAACTTCTCTCACCAACCAAGACAACAATTTAACACTTTGACGTAACTAAATAAAGCTTTCTCTAACACAGTAGTACAGTAGCGTGTGATCTGCTTCACTGAGATAATGAAAGCAACTGAAAATAGCACATTTCTATCAAAACCCTTTGCAGTCAAAAGAGCGTGAAACATTAATGACAGCAGATTATTAGACCTGAAAAAAGGGCTCTTCTCTCAGAATGTTGAGAAAAGTAATTAAAGTAGAAGCAAGTTCTGCCGAGGCGGATTTGGAAGAGAACATACATATTTTTAATAATATCAAAACCATTATACATGATAGCACAATTAGATACATTTTAGAGATGGCTTACCTAAGCAGTATCCTGTCCTGTACATGGAAAGATTTTGGATTGGTTTCTCTTAGAATTTCCAATTTCCAGATTCAATTCTATTTATGATCCTCACTGTATTTCCAGCAAAATTTATATTTACTTGTGTCATATTTTATGCAGGGTAAAATATGGAATTATTATTTATTTCATTTAGGGACTATTTAATTGTTTATATTCCAGTCAGCTATTAGAACAATATTATTAAGAGATCACACCACTGATTATTACTCATTTTATTAAACTTACAAGATAAGACTGTAGCAAGATAGAGTTTTCAGACTTTAGAAATAAAGATCTTATACAGTTAAGTTTTCCTTTAATGTTCTTAAATTTTACACAGTACAGATATTTTTTCAAAGACAGTATTCTGGATTGTTGATAGTGTGAATCCCTGCAAGATCTACACAGACAAGCAGAAATATTCTTATGCGATTAATGAAAATTTGCATGCACCTCTTTGTGAGCAGGTGTGCACGTTGAAATTTGTGCATCTTTCCTCTGAAACAACTGTAATGTGCCTTGCATTGGCTAAGCTCCTGTTTGCAGTTACCATTGCAGTGATCAAAGTTGACACCTCCAATAGATCACAATCAAATTGAACAGAGCAGCATATTTATTGCATGACTTGCAAATGGCCCTATGCAGGGCATGTGAAGCTTAGTTCAAGTCAATAAGCATCACTGAGACAGACAAGAACTCTGAAGTCCCTTGTGGGCTTGTTGGTTTAAAGGTGCATTATGAGTGTTTTCTCCTCCCACTAGCTATTCATGAGGTCAGTGACTGCTAGCATATTTTGTGTATAAAGTAGATTAATGTGGGCTATTGTAACTAAAGCATGCATCTATATGGTATTCATTTTACATTATTTTCAGTATGCCTGCCTTCACTAATCCATATGGTCCTATTATAGTTAGTAATGAGTCTCCTATATATCTCCACTGTACAAATATTGCTGCATACTGCTTTAGTGCTGTACTCAGGAAAAACAATTATTTGAAACATTTGAAACAAGTTTTTATTTTCTCACACTATGAGAAACATTCTGGTAACTTCTTGGTGAAGTTGTGGTAAATGAAAAAGCAAGAGGAATTTATCCAGATACAAGATAGATATCCTTTGTATCATGAAGACAAAAACAGTATTTTAAACCTAAGAATGTTGTTTAGAAGTTACTGTCATTTATATTATTATATACTTACACAACAGTTGATACATTCCCAGATGCTGAATGATTTGACTGTGCACATTTGTGGAAATATTCACCCCTTGAACTCCTAGTCTGTGGTCAACCAATAACCCCCCAATCTTGTGAATGAAGGAATTGGTTGCTTTTGTTACTGTCCCATCACTATTACTTGGATTTCGAGTGTAATAATTTACTGAAAACAAAACACAGCATTTGTATATAAAATTGATACAAATATTGCTATCATTTCTATATACATTTCTGTGCAGTTATATCTTTTTTGTGGATTTGTTTTGGACAAAAAAATAATTGAAGTGATAATTCAATATTGTAGGAATCGCAGAAGTCATGTCATAACACGAATTAAAGTCAGTTTAATGAATACACCAACATTTCATTGATTGTCTGTGTTGTCTCTTTGTTGTAGGGTCAAACCTTACAATGCTGTAGAGAGTAAAAGAAATCTTGGAATTTTACCAGGGTTGCAATGAGTCATTTTCTTAACTGGTTCTTTTAGGGAACAGGGGTGCTGAACCTTGTTTCAGTTGTAATAGGGCAAAAGGTGGGGTTTATTCTGGACCGTCACCAGTCCGTTGCCAACTGGGACACACACAAGTATTTACACCTACATCAAATTTAGAATCACCAGTTAACATAGCATGCATGTCATTAAGAGGAGGCCACAATGGCACAGGGAGAACACGCAAACTCCACATAGAAAGTTCCCAGGCCTCTGACTGATTCAATTTCAGGATCTCCTTGCTGTGAGGCAACAGTGCTAACCACTAGCCCACAGTGCTGCCTGGTGGCATCAACGATGAGCCAAAATTTTCAAAACACAAAGTAAAGTAATTTAAGCAGAAGTGGAAAATGTCTTTTAAGTGCTCATGTGCTGATTTGAAGCTCTTGGACATCCCACACGGACAGAGTCAGCTGTCAAGAAACACAGAAATACATACATATAAGTAAAAGCAGGCAGTGTCAAAAAGATTATGTTACTTTGAAAGATACTTGAAAAAGGGCTGCTGTTCATCCACCTTCTGGCAAAACTTGAGAGTCTAGATTCCAGCAGCGCATACGCACACAGCACATAGTGAAATATGAATTTACAGAATAGTTCACAGCATACTTTTCAGCCCACTGAAATAAAGCACATAAAAACACTAGCATGGTACTTAAAAGATGTAGGACTAAAGAAAGGGAGGTGAGCTTCTAAGGGTTCAGCAACACTGGAAAGAGGCTAGTTATTAAAGAAAATGGAACATCTATAGATATTTAGCTGTAAGATTTGTACAATACAGTACAGTGCAAAAGATTGATAGCTAGCTTGACTTTTCTGTACTTCTGGATCTGGATACTATTATTCTTCCACAGTATGTGATAATTCTGATATGGAAACAGGAATCATTCTTTGTAAGATTTGTATTTTGTTGAAAGTTGTGTTAACATATTAGAAACTGAGTCTTAGGGTTACTAAGACTCAGAAGTAAAAACTGACAGTAGTAAAAACTGCATACTGTAGTTTTTAGGGTTTTAAATACTCCCCAGTGGCACAAATCATTGGCACTTTGAACTCCTGATTGTAGTTTTATGGCTTTAAAGATGAAAACATTTTAGAATGTCCCTATTTTTCTATATGACAAATATCCATTGTCTCTAATCAGTGAATTTGGGGTGCCTTGTGTAACCGGGTCATAAATGACATATTGTTATAATTACACAAAATGTGTTCTAGACCCCACCAACACGAAATCCGACATACCTGACAATGAAAGGTAAAAGAAAGAAAGACCTCCAAGTAATTAACTTGCCCACTCCAGCTCCTACAACCAAATACAAACAGTATGGAAGAGGGTTAGCTCAACTCACCACAACTTCCAAGCTAGCAAGAATTATCTGTTCATGCTAGCATTAACAGTGCCTAGAACACATATGCGGCACACACGTATTACACATTTATAGCATCTAGCAAAGACAGGCATAATGATGACAATAATTGAACTAAAAACACACAATCAGAAACGTCAGTGTGGCTAAATATACAGTATTGGAAAAGAAATGACACCAACCTCTCCCACAGGGGAATTGTAGAAAAGGGGAGAGGCCAAAGGGATACCCCATATTTATAGGGTTGCACCAAGGAAGAAGAAGAAGAAGGAGGGGCTCTAACTGATAATGAACATAACTACAGGCTTGGAGGTCCTAAAAGTCAGCTATAAAAGGAACGGTTTGGGGTCTAGAACACATTTTTTGTATAACAGTATGTAATTTATGACCCGGTTACACTTGTCATTTGCTGTTGTTGGTAGAGGTTGCTCGACAGTGTTTTGTAAACTCCAAAGTCAATGCAGCTTTTAGAGAACTCCATGCTTCCATCTGCTGACAAGCTTTATGGACTTACTGATTTCCTTTTCCAGCAACACTGCCCACGGTGCCACAACTACTACCAAATGTTTTGCTGACCATGTTATTACTGTGTTTGATTGGTCAGCCAACTTGCCTGAACAAAACCACACAGAGACTCTATGATGTATTGTCAACAAGAGGTGAGAAACAATTGACCCACAATGCAGATGAGCTGAGGACCACTATTATATCAATCTGTGCTCCGACAACACCTCAGTTGTGCAACAAGCAGATCATCTCCATGCCACACTGCACTGATGCAGTAATTTGTAGTAAAGGATTGCCAACCAAGTACTGAGTGTATAAATAAACATACTTTTCAGATGTTGGAATTTCTGTATTGCAAATCCTTTTATTGATTAAGCTGAGAAAATTTTGAAATAATTTGAATGTGTTATGAATATGGAACAAATGAGTTTATCTATTTTAATTCACAAATTAAAATAGATAAAGCACAAATATTTATTAAATTAAAAATATATTTTTTAAAATATTAAACGATGCTATTAATTACAATATACTGAAATTTTGTGTCTACTTTTGCATTGGCTGGGGTTCAGCATTAGATTTTTTCTTCTTTGATGTCTGCATTTTTTGTTTAGTAATATGGGGTCATGCACTGCTAGATAATTATAAGTTGTTATTAAACAATTACAAGCAATGATAGCATGGTTGAAATTCCAGTCCTCTTTGTTTGTATATCTGTCTCCTTGTGTATATATGTCTTTATTGCAAAATATAATCCTGCAAACACAAACTGCTGTGGGAGCAAGTACTTGGCATGTGTTTACATTTGGCAGGTTTTCTCAAAGCAGTAACTGCACAACCTTGCATGGTGCAGTCATCAGAACTTTACAGGTATGTAGTGAGAATCCAACTAAAGGAGAAATACAAAGAAGGGTGCAATCCAACCCATGAGTAAAGGAGGAAAGTAGTAAGAGGACCCAGAGGCCATATGTGCATATTTCACACAGTCTGCATTTTTTATGTACCTCTATTTCCCCTTATGAATTATCAGATTGTCAGGTCATGTGAACTGAAGGTTGTGGAGCAGACTCGAACTAAAAACAGAGAAGCAGATAAGGTTTGCTGGACGTGGCAAATAGTGGAGTGTTTCTTCAAAGCTTATGCATCAGATACTATTAAAAAAAAATTGACTTTACAAATATACTTTTGTGAGATACTACACATAATAAAGTTAAAATAATAAATAACGGAAACACAACTTGTTTTTAGTGTATCATTGTTTGGGTATTTTTATGCCCAGCTGGGATTTTTTTTTTGTCCTTTGGTCCCAGCTGCATCACACATGAGCCTTCACCGGCAAAAGGCAAAATATTACAAAAAGCATAGTCCAAAGCATTAAAGTAAACAGTGCACAAGGAAAAAAACAAAACAGGAATCTGGTAATCGGCATGAGAACCAAGAAACATGGAGACCATACAAAGACATTTTGACAGACAAGGGAAAGATAAGACTAGATATTCAAAGAGGACATGTGCAGGACACAAGTGGCGACAATTAACCGCATATGAAAAAAATGAGGGTGGGAAAGACAATCACTCAGGAGGTAAAAAATGAAATAAAATCCTTGAAAAAATACAGAAGCAAAGCAATTATTAAAATAAAAGAGAGATACAATAGCAGTTACAAATGGACAAGACAGAGTGAGACAAGACAGGAAAACCCTTGGGATCACCAGAAAATGAATAACAAAATGAAAACAGGAAGCAAGACTCAAAACAAGAACCTGGGACCATGACATAAATACATCAGACATCCCACAAATTGTACATTTAAGAAATGCGGCCTTAGAATGAAGGTTTTGCAAGGATCACAGACAAGGTAAAATACCATGCTTACTTCTGAGTTTATAGTTTTTGGACTACTACTACTATTACTATTATACTAAATTATAACTGATGTCTAATGTCCAGGATGCCTTATACAGTACCTGAAACACATACTTCTACACACAATACACACAGAATACCAAATAAAATACCAAGATGAAACAATCTAATTCTGTCAGTGCTTCACTTCATTCTTGGATTAACTCCATACGTCCATCATTGGTGCTGCAAATGATTACTGTAATGCTTTTGTTATTTGGTTACTCTGCAAACTTGCTTTCTCTTGTAACATTGACCTTTTAGCAGCTAAGATGCTAGAAAATATAGTATTATTTTCCTCATTATCACATTATATCGTCATTATGTACAATGAAAAAGAATGGAAGTAAAAACCAGATAAAGAATGTGCGTCAGAAACCTCCCAAAGATCCAACAAAGCAGATGCATATCTAGCAGATCACAATGATGTTATATGACCTTCCCCCTGGCAATATGCAAAAAAACTTTGACAATTAAAAAAAAAAAAAAAAAAGGACTGAGGTTTAATGAGTTCTTCAGTGCATCCATTTAAGCCAAGGTGACTATACAAAAAAAAGAGAAAAAAATAAAGGCAGAGGATTTCTGTGGTAACATGTTTTTCTTCTTCAGGTTTTTTTTTATGATGATGATACAAAAATGGACACATGGACACTTTTAAATGCAGATTGCGAAACAATTTCATTAGCGAGTGAATTCCTATTTACAATTAAGGAATAAAGCTGCTGAATTCTGCCGAAATTACTCAATTAATTAAAAAAACTATGCTATATTTAATGCAACAGTCTTCATCATCTATGTATGGTGGCCAGTAAAACTAAAAAAGTGAAAATTTTAAAAAAGTGTTTGAACAACACAGAAGTGTTTTTCAGAAGTATTTTTTCTACTCTGATCCTCAGTGTTTCAGACACAATTCAACATTCAAGTTTGTCACTGAGTTGCTTAGACCCCTATGACCTGGATGACTGATAACCTACATAGTTTAGGAGTTTCTCCTTGAACCAGGTGGACCAGTTTTCATTTGAGGGCGTGGTGGGGATTGCAGTCGCATGACAGGAAATGGAGATCACAGATTTATGTAGAACCTGACAGTAACCTTGATGACATCGATTATGCAGCAACTTGTTTTGGGGATTGTTTTTTAGAGTAGCAAAAAAATTAAATTTAAATTAAAAAAGCAATAAAAAGAGGAAGAAAAGAATGGAGCAGGGTGAGTATTCCACTAGGACTTATGTTGAAAATGTGTAACAATATAACATGTGGGATGTAAATTATTATGCAATGAGGAATTGTATAAATGAGCCTGCTTGTTGCTTCTTTGGTACAGTCACTTATCCTGTCATTCTGGGAGGACCTGTGGTTAATGTTCTTCACCGTTTTGGGCTCATGTTAGCCTGCTTAAAGAAGATGGTGTGAGTATATAGCATAAGCTTAGATAAATGTGTGCATTCACCCTGACCTCTGACTACAGCTGTTGTCAATGGGGCTGATCATAATCTGGAATAATGTTTTTGATATTATTGCTATACATTATTACATTGTCACTTACAAGTCAATATGAAATGAAGGACACCTCAATGTCAACCACATATATTTAAGTTTGTGTTATGTAATGGGATATTTATAATTAGAGCTATTTGTATTTATTAGAGCTTTTTTGTTATATTTTGTAACTTCTTAATATATTGTATTATTTACTTTAGTTTAGTTAGTTACTGTTCTTACTGTCTTGGCGAAACTGTGGCCACATAATTTACTCTAGGATTAATAAAATATTCTGGTTCTGATTGATTCTTATTTGTTCAGTTCATTGAGGTAACTGCCCAAAGTGCCCAAGTCTTGTTGGTGCAAAACGATCATCATCCCTCCGACACTTTGCTTGACAGTTGGTATGAGGTATTTATGCTTATATGCTGTTTGATTTTCAATAGACATACTGCCTTTGGTCTTCAGACATATTCCACTTAGTCTTGTTTGTCCAAAGGGCATTGTTCCATAAGTTTTGGGGATTTTTCACATGAAACTTTACAATGCTACACTGTGTTGTCATGTTGTTTTAGAGAAAATAGGCTTTCTCCTGGCAACCCTTCTAAACAAGTGTTTGTCCAGTCTTTTTCTAATTGTGCTCTCATTATGTAACACCCTCGTTACTACAAGACCTGTAAGAGCAAAATTCAATGTTTCTGTTTTGTTTATTTGTTATGGTGGCACAGGTGTTTAGATTTTCCTGCCTCTCAGGTGACTGCATGGGGGATGTTATTTACCTGATGCCGGTGTTCGCAACAGGGTGGTTGAGTGAGTGGTTTGTGGGCAAACTTTTCTATTGACTGTCATTTTAGCATGTCAGTTAATACATGCGCTATTTGTCTTGATTGAAAGCACAAAGTTTGTTGTTTTGTTTTAAAATAAATAGGCAAAACACAAGTAGGACTCAGTATGGCTTATTGGAGACGTGTCACAGCACAAAAACCAACTCAGCCGGTCGCGGCTTAATTTGTGAATGGAAGTCGCAACAAGACCCTTAGCTCAAGATCTGCTTTACCAGAATTTGCTGCAAAGGAGCTCAAATGATTTGGACCAGAAGGTTCGGCTTCGTACAGAAGAAGTGAAGTGAATGAGACTCAGACAGCTTTGAATTTTGAAAATGCCAACTTGTATATTTTTTTCTAATTTAAAAAGAAAGAAAATTTGTAACTAAACAAAAACATAAAAATATTTTAAATTAAACTTTTCCCTTTTTGGTATCAATGTTTTTCTCAGTCACATCCTTGTGGCACAGTCACAGTAATCACCTTAAAAAATCTTAATGGGGTGCACCCTTCTAAATGTACAATTCAGGTGTGTGTGTGTGTGTGTGTGTGTGTGTGTGTCTGTGTGTGTAAGGGGACAGCAAGTTCAAATTGGCGTGGGATTTTTGTTGCAGCTGGCCTACCACACTCTGCTATCCAGCACGAACAAAATCAACTGGTCCGTCAGTGGGATTGGCTCGCCATCAATATTAGATCCATTCGAATGCATCAAAGAATAAAGAAAAAACTGACCTGTCAACGACAGTGTCATAGGACACACCGAGTTTCCAAATAATCACAGTTCACAATCGGTTAGAACATAAAAGTACTGTTTGTAACATTAATCATGTTTGCAATTGAAAATAAGACAGTAAAATGTGTAATAATCTTTGCATCGGTTTCAAACGCTTCTTCAGTAGTTTAAGTATTTACAATTTCAATAACATTAAAAGACACAACTGTAGGGCATTGCCTCAAGTTTTTTCAAGCAAAACACTGTAAACGATTTTCTCAGTAAATGCTCAAAACATTTTACTCACAGTGAACTCATAAAAAGTGCAAATAAACAATGAACAGGTAAAATAATTTGCACACCGATCTCCCAAGAGGACAGCGCAGGAGCGCGAAATGGTGCCGTCTCTAAGCCCTGACTTTCTACGACCAAACAATGCTGAGAGAACCAGAACTAGTTACTCGTTTTGAACTTCACGCATCGTTTTAGCAGTACACATGCATAAAAACATTTTTAGCATAAGCAGCGAGTGCTAACTCTTCAGTCTATATAAATATTTGTACCTTTTTTGGTGAATCTCCGTCTCCTGCTAGTGTGTTCAGAGCTCATGGGGTATCCGCAAGAAAAAAGGAAAACCCTGTGCTCTCTCAGACGGAGATGGCAGGCAGGACAATGTGCCACTTTGCAGCAGCTCATTGCCTAAGAGCAATGCATGTGTGCTTCAGAACAGTTAACCCTTTAACTGCCGAATATATGGTTTATTCACCATAAACCAAGTGTAAAAATGAATAATTCTTTTTACGTTTTGAGGATTTGGGCACATTTTATCAAAGCCATATTTAAATGTGTGTTATAATTAACTTTAACATATTAACTGAGGCCTGCTGAATTTTAAATGCAGCTCTTGTTTGCAACTTCTCTGAGCATTGGGGTGAATTTTCTGGGATGTTTATTTCTAAACGCATCAGAATTCTCCAGACCAGCAAATTCACAGAACTTTTATAGAAGTGGTCAAACTTGCTGATGATCTACAACTACTACTACTACTTACTTTCTTGTTTCCAATGGAAGCCGCAGAGGGTGTTTTTAGTTTTTCTTCACAGGACTTTACCAATAGGCTTCCTAAGTAGTTGTGAATGCATATAGTCATGGCCCTATTTGTTATTCTTTTTTTTTTATTTATTTTTTTTACATAGTTTACAGAATAGATGAGTGTGTGTTATTGTCTTTTTTCCATATGGTTCAACTGGTTTTAGTCATGATGGCAATAGCTGTTTAGGATATTCTGGACCCAGATATTCAGTGACTAGTTAGTCTCCAATCTATGTGTGTATCTCAGTATCTTTTTAATGCAAATTACAGGTTAAGTTACTGCACTGTTCCATCCCATAAAGGATATGCAGTATATGTCGATGTCTATGATATCTCTATGATGCACTGTGCTCATCACAAACTGAGACAAGCATCTGACCTGTGAGAAATACTTGTATGTGTAGTTGTGCAGATTCGTATGTGTTTGCTTCACTGAATTTTACATTCCATTAAACTCAGACTTTGTCTGTAAAGTGGATTTCACACAACCTTCTTCTTGATTAGTTGCTCCCCTTTGACAGGCCCAGAGGCTGAAAATATTAGGAATACCTTCTCAATACTGAGTTGCACCAGCATTGCACCATCTGTCTCTCAGTATGTGAAGGCATAAAAATTCTTATGCCTGTCTCCACCCTTGGATCTACAACCTGCTGACTGAAGTACATTTGGATAAAAATGGGCTAAGGAAGTCACCTGGTGTCACCTGGCCATTCTGTTTGGTAGAGCAGACCTTCTGCACATATCTTTTAATTAGCTGTGAATTGTTGGCAAGTTTCAGTGCATCAGTACTAAGAAAAGCCCATGAAGTATAATTACATGAGTTTTAGATGGTAATGAAAGCATTAGATAATACAGCCAGTTTGCCAAATTAGCCATTTGTCTGGTATATCAGGGTCAGGTGTGTTGCTAGTAGAGAAAATTGGCTGCAGCTTTGACCCCAAGCCCAATCAAACTAGAAAAATGTTTTTGTCTTTAATTACACTGAAAATTTAGAAACGAAAAAGTGCTGCCAGAAAGCTTTTGGAAAACAGAAACCACAAAAATGTCACACAGTCCAGAGAAATAGCAACACCTTAGTTGGCAACTTTGCAAACAGAAGTGGAAAAGCACTTAGTGAGCACATCGTAAGCAATACAGTAATTTTAAAGAAAGTAAAATTCTAAATGAAAACCAAAACATAATGAGTTTTTCCTTTGCTAATGTTTCACCTCTCCATAATGCTTCCTGAATTTGGCTTATATTTTTCAATATCTTGGTGACAAAAATCCAAGACAAAATCAGACAGACAAAGGGGAACAATAATATAATAAACAGTATCACACTAGTTAAATAAAAATCATTTTTAGGAAAGAAAAAAATGGCTAAAAGGCTAGTTTTCAATAGATAGGCTTGCTTGTGATTTATCTGGTCAGTGAGCTGCTGTAGGACCCAACATATAAATAGAAACTAATCTGTAACCTTATCTGAGAGGTGGGTAGTGGAGTACTGTAGTGCCCCTTGGCAGTTATTGGGGTGACATGATATGACAAGGATGTGTTGTGTTTGAGCATGTCTGATTGTGTTGGACCTGCCATCACCTGCTCTGCCTGAGCTGGTATCTATCCTGAGGCCATCGTAGCAGGTCACCGTCACACAGCTTTCTCATTTGTAATTGAGTTAGAATATGCTTTTGGTGTGGCAGTGCTTTGGTAGCCACAATAGTAGGCATGGGTACATTATATATGTTCAGTATAGGACTCTAGCTAATTATTCATTTGACTTTATTTCAAGAAATGGGGGGTTTTAGGAAAGAAGTCATAGGAACATCTTTGGTTCCGTGTAATTTATGAGATTAATCCAACACATTTTTGTTTAAAAATTTTCAAAAGAGCAGTTCCAAGTCTCAGATTTGTAGACAACCACTGACAGGGCTCATCTATACCAGTGAAGTTGGCTTTACTGTGTCAGTTTAATACGTACAAATGACAGGTTTTACTGCCATTTTCAGCAGCAGCTGATTATTCCCAGATGAACAAAAGTATAAATAACAACCAATAATTATATAGATAGATTAACATGTAAATAAAAAGGACAATCAAAACATGAACATTTTCATCTCTACACAAGGGGAAAAAAATCCACACTCTGCACTTTGCTTTCTATCTTAAATTTATTCAGAAATTATTAAGTCGGGGTTCTAGCACTATCATTTTAGGATAATGGCACCTCTGCATGTTGCTTTTATATGAATAAACAAATCAGTCAGGTTATTGTCTGGAAATACTTTGCCGTCTTGCTGCTGAATAGGGGAACCCTTCCTAACATGTCTATGGACCCTTTCTAATAGCAGACAGCTGTGAAAGATAGCTAGCAGGATTGATGGCTGATTGCAAAGGCTCATCACAACAGTGTAGCAAATGCATTACTTCATCCTAGAGATCACCAGCTGTCATAAATAAAGACAATTAGAAGCCCTTTGAACATGATCCTATACCAGCTCCCATTATACGCTTGTCAAATTCCCTTGCAGATAATCATTAATTTATGAAGCATGCCTGGCAGCGGCTTCCCTTTTTTTGTTTACTAGCCAACACTTTTCTCTCTCACTGTCACACTGGAGAGACTATACAAGAAAGATATAAGAAATAGCCTGGAACATTTTCTAGAACATTTAAAATGTGGTAAAGCGGGGAGCAGGTTATGGGGTATGTATTTAGATAATAAAAATGGACTGCTTTCTTTGCCAATGTGTGTTGTGAAGCTTTCAAATTCACATGCAGAGATTACTGCTCATTTATGGGTCAGCCCATATAAAACTCTATCAAATGTGAGAAAAAAAAGTTCCCACCTGACCCTCTCAGGATCAGTTGGAAAGTATCCCAGCCGACATAGGGCGAGATGCAGAATTGTCTCCGGACGGTTTTCAGTCTGTCCAGAATCAGCTGATCAGAATTTAGCAGTGTCTTAAACACTTTGAGTGCTCCTGGAGAGTAGAATAGCACTATGTAAGAATCAGTATCCATCAATTTTTTTTGTTAAATAACTTCAAAATTACTGACTGCACCTTTAATATTAGTGTCAGTTTTAAAAAGTAAAGACATGGAGTTAAACAATGAAAATCATCATCATCCCTTTAACATTAATTTTATATAACCTGTTACACAATATGCACACATATGTCAACCACATAGGTCTCCAACTTTGCCCAGGAAAGAAACTGACTGTGTTAACACCCAGCTCTTGAACTATTACTGACTCTAAGAGTGTGAGGCTTTTACGTTTGATGGAGACGGAACACAGGAACAGTAGCTCACAGTCACCTTAAAACTCTGCATTGACTGAGGTAAGGACAGACCCAGAGAGGATCCAAGAATATTGCCATACAGTTTTTCCACAGTAACATCAGCAGAGAATGAATAATGAAGCACCAAGCTGCCTTGTAACTGATGTTCTTACTTTAAACTTATGCTTCAATCAGAACATGGCACTGCTGCACGACACTTCAAATCCTGTAGACCAAAAGAGCCCATTGGCCTGATTTTCTATAGATTAAGGAAGTAATTTATCAATTAATTAACTGTCTATAGAATATACATGCACCATTAAACTTTTAATGGATGCAATATTAAGGTAAAAACCTTACTAGTCTAATTAAATACTATATTCTGTAACAGAACAAAACTCGTTACGAGAAAGTGCTCACAATAGCAGATTGCAGTAATGGCTCAGTAGCTAAATACTTTATATGCGTGTAAACCACATGTGTTTGACTGCCACGGTTTTGATTTACTTGAAACTAGAAAGCAAAAGTCTTTGATGTGTATTATACATGAACATCAAACACAGAATCATCTCCATTACTGGTCTGACACAGAATAAAATCTTTCCCTGCACAAAATGGGACACATTGTGTCATTACTTGGCATATACATCTGTTTGGAAGCAGAGTATAAATGCAGTGTGTTACAGATGAAGTGTTGTTTGATCCTAATGAGATGTTTGTGTCAAGTTGTGACAGGTGTACTGATTTTATTTTCATCTTTTGTTCATTATTTCAGATTAAGCTGGCTGAGAATGCATTATCTTTTTCTAGTTCTTCTCTGCTTTATAGTTAAAATGGCATCAGCGTGTTAAAAAAAAAAAGATGTTTTATTTAGTTACATTTCTTGGAATAGTTTCATCATCATGGTGATCACTCAGGATAGTAGTTAAATCATACACAGTCACTGGATATGTTAGTAGCAGGGGAAAGTCATTGTAGCACCAAACCACAGCATTAAAACACTACTTTGCTTCATTTTCTACAGTACAGTATACTTACCTATGTAAAAAAGAAGAAATGAAAAATAGATCATTGGTATAATATTACACTCTAATAATGCAAGTAAACAATCATAGAAGAATTTCCTTTTAAAACGCTTAATCATAGTGTAAAATAAACACACATCCTACAGTATTGATAATTAAATAAAAGAGATTAGCCCTTTTTCTTCTTCTTTTCTTTCATTTTCTTCAGAGCTGTGAACAAATGTTTAGGCACTGTGCCCAAGTTTTTCAATGGTAGTAAAAACCTGCTGTTTTTTCTGGCACCATTTTAGCTAAAATGTTGATAGCGCTTCTGTGAAAACAAACATTGCTGTACAAAAAGGGTAATATCAATGTCAGAAAAAATATATATATTATAATGAAAATATATATATATATATATACACTTATTAGTATGTATAATTTTAAGACACCCAATCAAGAGCTTCATTTAGCTTGATTTAAACAGAAAAAATGTTTCAGGCATAACAGTGGTCCTCCAATTTCCATCCAGTTTTTTATTGTTTAACAAATATTGATCCAAGCAGTTTTGCATTTAATAGAGACATTGAAATGTATGTTTTCATGCTGCTTTTTTTTATGAACACCTGCAACAGTCTAAGTGCCACAAATAGGAACACATTTGACATTTTCGAAATTACAGAGAAAACATAAATCTCCCAAAATTATAAACAAGCAGTAGAAAAAGAATAGAACATGCCTTTATCTTAATTATAATATATATGCCAGATTTGTTTATGTTGCTTCTAAATACACATGTTACATCATTTTCTTTCCTTTCAATTTTGGTTTGAGCATTTTGTTGCACCGGTTTATATAATATGTCAGTTCTGCACTTCTGAATGTGGCCAATTTACCAGGAATACAATTTACCTGTACAATATTAATGCGATCCAGTAAAATGATTATGCCATAACATGTACATTTATCATGCTAATCTTTCTAATTTATTGTTTTAACTGTCATGTTGACTCAGTTATGTATTGCAGTTATGTATTCAGGTTATTTGTTGTGATTTGTTGTGCTGGACTGCTCTGTATTAATTTGTACAAAAATCTAAACAGACATACAGACTCCTCCAGCTTTTCTGGGGGAGGGGGGGGGGGGGCAATTTTTATTTAATTTATTACCCCATTAATACATATAACAATATGTATCTCAATGTTGATATTTTTAGCAACAAGAAAAAGTTGAGCATTATGCATTTCATTAGGACAGAATTATGAGTTAAGTTTTTTCTTGAATTATAATCATAATACATGATACTTATTCTCTTGGTTTCTCCAGTTTTTGTTTTTATTGTAAGTTTTGGGATTAACCTAGAAATACACTTAACTTGCACAGTAAAACTGAAATGCAAAAAACATTCTCACAACAGAGATTTGTCTGACATTGTGTCTGTTTAACAATATAAAAGTAGTTTCTGAGGTCAACCACTTGCTTTAGGTAACACAAAAAACAAATAAGTCCAAGTTACTAAAATCAGCATTAAAAAAAAAGCAACCTTTTTCACACTTTGCCGACTTTATGTACCATTTCCAGTTTGTCGACTGGACTCGGGGGTATAAAATCGAACTTCAGTTTATGCCCTTCAAAAATGTTGAGCCAGAAATAACAGTCAGGTGTTTACCTTACCCTGATAGTTTGTGCAAAGGTAAGGTGATGAAAATATAAGGTGAAACCTAAAAAAAATGGAAATGGAATTGAAGACCTGGAATGACTTCCTGTGATAAGATTACGTTCAGTGGTTTTACACTGGCAGTGTGAATGACACTGAGGTATAAAAGGTCAGACCCTCTTTAGAAAACTAGGTAAAAAGATAGCATCCTAAAAAAAACTGTGCTCTCCTATCTTCCAATAAAGTCTTCCACAACTCTATAAGTAAAGGATGAAAATTGAGTCAGCTGGATAGTAACCATTGTAGTTTTTCCATGCAGTGAAAGATGGATTTAATTTAACAAAAACTTTAAACTTTAAAAACTTTAAAACCCATCCTACACTAAAAACTGAAGTTTAACAGAATTCTGCAATGAGTCTGGTTTCACACCCAATTTATCACATATGGAAGCACTGTTAACACCTTGGCATCACATTTAGTCTTACTGGGTAGATTTTTATTAGTGAGAATGGTTAGATTTGTGAATTAATATATGTTAACCCCAACCATTATCTTCTTCTTTATCTAATCAACTAGTGTTGATGATAAAAAAATTAAACATGAAAAAAAAAAGCAAAACCAAACAACTTTGCATCTTTCATAGCCTGTACAATGGATAGGAGTGTGTGTCCACACATACTAGTTTTCTTGTAATGTAAATACAATGCCATTGAAAAGTATTTGGCCCTTTCATGATTTTTTTATTTATTTTTGTTTTAGCTCCTTGCATATTTGTCACAATTACATGATTCAGATCATCTAACAGATTTTAATATCAAAAAAAGATAACTTAAGTAAATACAAATGCAGCTTTGAAATTATTTTATTCATTAAAGGGAAAAATCTCTCCAAACCTAACAGGCTCTGTGTGAAAAAGTAATTGACCCCTATAACTAATAACTTGATCCACCCTTGGCAGCAAGAACTGCAATCAAGCATTTGAGATAACTGGCAATGCTGTGGATGAATTTTGGCTCACTTTGCAGAATTGTTTTAAACCAGCCACATTGGAAGATGTTTGAGCACGAGCGGTCTAAGGTCACGCCAAATTAGATTTGAGGCCACTCTTTGTTATTTGTGTTTTGTGTTTTCTTTGTGTTCTTTTTGGTCACTAGTCATCGTAGTTTTTTCCTTAATAAATAAAGTAATAAATAAAAAAAAATATATATTTTTTTTTAATCTGAAACAAATATGCAAAAACTAAGAAATTGGGAAGGAGCAAATAACTTTTCATAGCACCTTGTGGCATGGACATTAAAACATTAACCAGTGAAAACCTGTATTTGCATGGTAAGTGTATGGGGTTCACAGTTGGCTCAATATTCTAGCATATATTAATAAGGCTGAAACGTCTGCTTGTACGCGCTTGTTGCCTCCACTGCTCCTGCTGTGAAGATGAAAGTGAAGAAAATGTTAAATAACTCAACCACTGAGCACAGAGAGTTTTACATCTTCATTATGACCATGTACACAAAGATCTCTTCACCTTCACACAGAAAACTTTTAGAAACACCTTTCACAGTATGAGCATGAGATGATACAAGCTTCCATTCTGCAAGTGTTGGAAGACTATTGTGCTGAACTGAAATGATGCACCCTTGAGTACATTCATCACATTGTAAGAAAAAAAAAAAAAAGAAAATGCATTTCCCTCCACACCTCTGTGTCAAATGTAAGCTTGCCTTTTCATAATAACAAATACTTACTCAAAGAAAAACCCATTCTCTCACCTTTTGATTGCACTTTTTGCAGTTTATCATTGCTTTGCATGGTTTCTCTATAGATTGGCCCAAAACACATTCAGACCAGTTTTGTCAATAAAAACCAAAACAAGTGGGTTTCATGGTTTGGCATCTAACTAATTTATTCCAGGCAAATGCAAATGAAGTCATGTTGTTCACTTTGGTATGGGTTCTACTGCTGTATCAGTCCAGCTGATATCTGTCCAAGTAAAGTATCCATATCATTTTTATCTTACTCTACAGTGGCAGTTGTTGACAGCATGTAAATATTTTTTTTATTTGTGATGTAGCTTAGAAATTTTCTGGTCCTCTGTAGTGGCCTTTCTGAAATCTAATGGCTTTGGAAGAATATTTTCTACTGGTAGTGTTAGATGTTTGATCCATACCATCCTTGCATTGGTACTGCCTGCTATGACATCTCTTTTAAAAGATAATTCTGTTCCCTTCTGTTCCCTAAATGGTAAAAATGATACTTCTGACCACAATACTTGAAGTACTCTGATTTTCAATAGTACTACAAATGCAATAAAGTTCTGATTGTTTAAAGCAGTACCTGTGGTGACTTACTGATTGATTTATATGCTGTGTGCTCTTCCTGATGGATACACTACCAGTCAAAAATCTTGACACACCTTTTCATTTAATTGTGTTTCTTTATTTCTACTACTTTCTACATTGTAGATACATACTGAAGACATCAAATATATGAAGCAAGATATATGGAATTATGTAGCAAAGAAAATGATAAATAACTAAATATTATTTATATGTTATATTCCTCAAAGTAGCCACCCTTTGCTTTGTTGACAGCACTGCAAACCCTTGGCTTTCTCTTAATGAGCTTCATGATCTACAGTGGCTTGCAAAAGTATTCGGCCCCCTTGAACTTTTCCACATTTTGTCACATTACAGCCACAAACATGAATCAATTTTATTGGAATTCTACATGAAAGACCAATACAAAGTGGTGTACACGTGAGAAGTGGAACGAAAATCATACATGATTCCAAACATTTTTTACAAATAAATAACTGAAAAGTGGGGTGTGCGTAATTATTCAGCCCCCTGAGTCAATACTTTGTAGAACCACCTTTTGCTGCAATTACAGCTGCCAGTCTTTTAGGGTATGTCCATACCAGCTTCGCACATCTAGAGACTGAAATCCTTGCCCATTCTTCTTTGCAAA
>VUQG01021314.1:0-28437 GCA_015106755.1 Etia nguti | reverse complement strand
GAGGATGAGGAAAGTAAAAAAAAAAAAAAGAAAATCATTGCATGTCCTTCCCTTACTTGGCCCACTAACCGCACAGTACCGCAGTGCTTTGCTGAGCTGTGGTCAATATTGACGTTGTCATTAAGCAGCTCTCTGGTAATGAGGGTGGGGAAGTGTGTCCTGGGAGAGGCATTAGACCTGCAAGGCATGTGTTTTGCATGCATGTTCAGTCCACTAAGCATGCACAATAAAACTGATGTTCTTGTTGCTTGGCACTTCAGAAAGTTTCTCACTTTTGGAATTACAAAAGACTCAGAGCTCGTAATTACAGTTTGGACTTGATGATCTATTCTGTGGCGTTTTTAGTCCTGCGTAACACAAATTGCATGCAGAAATGGAAAGCTGTCAATAACATGATGGTTGGTCTGGAACAATTTAAAGCACTTAGAGAAAGAGAGAGAGGATGTGTGGAGGAGGGGGGGTTGTGTGTTCATGAGAGAGAGGGAATGCTATGTCACTGAGTGTGCAGGGGTCAGGAGAGTGTGCAACAGATCCCTCAGCGGGCCTCACTAATAGTCATGCAAACACACATTTAGCTGTGACACAAAAATCCAGGGGTGCACAACGTTTCATCATTGCATCTGAGAAGAAAAGACTTTAATCTGAAAAGCCACAGAAACAGAGACACAGTACAAAAAATGTAGGAAGGGCTGACAGATATATTTGAAGCCTGAAGTGTGCATCACAGAATGGACTAAGGCAAAGAATGAGACGGCATTTTGGGTTGTGTGTTTCACATAGGCCCGCCCTGTCTCTGTCTGTGTCTGAGTAAACACTGCTGTTGCTCGGCTCAAGCAGCGGCAGCTGTGGCAGCCCATGGCCGCTACTGCCGCTGAAAGCTAAGTTTACTGTGACACGTGATGGGCTGAGGACAAGCAGCTAGAGCACGCAGACAAGCTCAGGGACTTTTAAGACTGTGTAATCATCTGCAAAACTGTACACCATGACGGCTCCGACCACAAAGGGCATTTTGTTTGTATCTGCCAAATATTTTATATGATATACCATAACTGTGTGGGAATTGGAGATTATACAAGTGAGCCCAGTGAGAGTATATAAACAGCTCATTAATCACATGCTTTACTTACTTCAGATAATAAGCTGGTGCCAATGTTTAGGCAGGCCAAAAGCAATAAATATCATAATAGAATTATATTTTTAATACACCATAACTTTACAAACTGTGCTGTCCAGGTTTGTGTCTCAGTATATGTCAGATATTTACAACATAAGATAACAACAGAAGATAACTTTTTCAATAATATCACTGTTTGTCACAGAAATAGAACTTTGTGTGTTTTCAACTTTCATATTCACTAAACATTATAGTATCTCCTAACAAACGAGGATTTATGCACCCTCATATAGGGGATGGTGCTGAAAAAGTGTGACTGATTTTGTAAAGTGACAACTACACAACAAGTCTCTGGGATCAAATGTGCTGTTTACTGCTTGCCTGTGTTGCCTCTGGGTAAGAAGAAAAACAACCCCCTCCTCATTAACAGAGGCCACTTGGTAGTGTGTCTTTTTACCCGACAGTTGGCTCAGCCAGTTGTGACAGATGTGGCACTTTCGTGCATCTGATGTTCCTTAGGATGGGGGACACAGTGGGTTTTTCAAGTATGCAACGGCATGTATGGTATAGTGGATGTAGAAGTAGCCTATGCATATTCTTTAGATTGTTCTCCCTGCTCTGTCTGAAATACTGCCAGCAGATTACAGGTTAGCAAGAATGACAGCGGCTGCATTTCATACAAATGTTGTGAATACATAATGCATAGCATTGTCTGCATGATCCCTTTCACATGCTAATGCCAACCTTTCTACAGATGTCTCAGAGGTATGTGCCGATGACAGTAGTGAGTCAGAGAGAGGGTAAAAATAAAAAGGAATAAATAAGGAATCAGATGCGCTGAAAACTCATCACCGGCATGGCTGACATTATTCACATTTAATCATCTAGTAGGAAAAAAATATTTTAAAAAACCTCAACTATGTGAAGTAGAAGAAAAAAAGCTAGTTTCAACTTAGCATCGTAGGCAGCCGCATTCACGAGCACTTGAGTCTTTCCAGAAAAATCACCCGAGATCCTTCAGAAGTTATTTACAGCTATGAAATATCCAGACAGAATTCCTATACAAAATGCATGGCAGAGTCATTAGGATCTGTGATTAACATGTCTGAAAGTACAGTATAACCACCACTGAAGGAAGTGCTTTCGGCAGCAGGCACTAAATCCTGATCCAGTTAATTGTATGGTGGTACGGTAAAGGCTGACGGGCACTAAATGCTGTCATGAGATGAATGAAACGTTCATTTAGTGTTTTACACAAAGTTCCCACACATAATTGTTTTCTCTTTCCAAAACAGTGTGGGTTAATGAGTTTAGACCCTAGCAGTAGATTTAACAGCAAATATCTACAAATAGATATTAAAGAAACTGGCAGTTGCCGCTTTTAAAATATATACATGTTTTTACCTTAAATTTTAGAACAGTTACAGATGTTTTAGAGTAGTTACAGATGTTAATATACTCACCAAAGCACTGACTGTTGACTTATGGGAACAAATTGTTGGAGCTGGGTGAAAGAAGGATGGCGGTATTCACCCATTTAGCTGTGTTTTCTTTCCTCCTTTTTCCTTCCTTACCCGCACAAAGCTCGGGGTGAATTGTTGCTTCCAATGTTGACAAGCCTCTGGTGACCTTCCTCTCAGTAAGTGCTAAAAACACTGGACAGGCTACCATAATCAGGGTCTGTGTTTACCATGTCTTTAAGACTGGAGCTGCAGATCTGAGATCAGCAATCAATTCCAGTTCTCTGCAATTTTGCTCCCCAGTGAAGTGACAAACAAAACTGATCTCTGACCAGAGATCCTTGACACCAGTTTAGGTGTCTGGTCTCAAGTTTCCATCACGTTGGTGTGCATTTGCTGTCCTCTTTAAGTGTTGACTTTCCAGCCTGCTACTATAGCTAAATAAACACTGGCTGGATTTAGGCTACCTCTCCCATCTATCCTGTCACAATTCCTCATCCTTATCTGATGCAAGCCACAACTGGACCTACGGGGCAAATCCCACACAGTTAGAAACCCCTGCTACTTCATATTAGAGTATGAAGCTTACGTCTCCGCACTTAATTTAAAAATGTTTCTTTGTAAATTGCAAACAGATACTCGATGAAAAATAACTAAAAAAACAGTGCGTTTTCTTGGGTAACCCACACACTTTGACTTCAAAACCCACAGATTGACAAATACCTCCCTGTTCTGAATAATTATTCACAGTTAGGATAACTACATACAGACTTTGCATTTTTGTTTCAGGTCACGCTCAAGTCCATTATCTGGCCTTGATCAAAACAATGGAAAATTGGATCTGTGCTACTATTGATTTAAAATGAACACTGAAAGACATTATTGATTGTCTGGAAAAAATGTCAATAAAGTTACTAAAGACAAATATTACCCTCTAAATTTTTCAATAACAGGTAGTCTGTAACAGCAAATCAGTTATTCGGACTAAGTAGCAGAGAGAGTAGAAGGAAAAAAAGCAAGAGAAGGAAAGGAGAGGAGGAAAAATGGCTGATCTCTGAGGGATCCTCCACTGACTACAACCAGAGGTTCTAACATACATTTTAGTGACCTATTAAGAGCATTATGGACCCCACGTCCACATCAGCCCTCAGTTCTGGTAATCTGGCCTATCCTCTTAAAAGTGGAATTGATTGAAAGAATTGATCCTCTCTGAGTTGGCAGACACAGCCCCAATAATTACCTCACATAAATCTCTGCAATCATGTATGAAATGTCAGAATCTTCTGCTCATATGCTCTCAATTGCTCAGCAGCTCTTCTGAGGCTCAGGCAACACTTGTCCTGTGGTCGAAAGAAAAAAAGATAGCGAGCTGTCAAAGCTCTGACCGACTGTGCTGTTATAGATCATATTCACATTAAAAAGAGAAAATAAAATAAATGAAAAAGTAGTTACAAACAGCATTTTCCATGAAGGAAAAAACTAAAGGCAATGATAAAATGTGACTTTACTGAACAAAGAAAGTCGAGAATAAACTTAACTGATTGAGTTCACTAGAAACAGATGTTGGCATCAAGTGCTTGGATTTTAGTGGATATAAACACATAGTAATGTCTTCAAAATTTCAACCTGTGTCTATACAAATTTACAATTTTATGCTCTCTGAGTGATAACTCCCTATATTTACTTTTATAATTATAATTTATCTGTCATTTAAATCAATTTATTAAGGGCAGGTTAAGCATGTTGACAGTCTTAGGCTTACCTACACATGCTGGAAACCACCAGCTAACAACCCGACCCACCACCTCTGATTGAATGTTATTCATAAGACCCCTCTCTCTGGGCTAAACAGGCAGTGAGTATGCACAGGCGGCCATGGAGCCCTAAAAAGCAGCTGCAAAGATGGGAGGGTGGAGGATTAAGGCCTGAGCCTTACTCAGATGGGGCATTTCCATGACAGTGAGCTCTGCCACGGCTTAACAGCCCGCTCCTGTTTATGCTTTTTGGAGGAGAAGCCGGATTCCCTCCCCGTGACAGATGGCCTTTCAGCCACAAAGTGCAGTGTTTAGACTTAGCTTGCTCCGGGGCAAGACAGCAAAGCTCTGATGACACAGCATTCGGCAAACAACTCCCAAATGCAGAGGTGGTGGCCGCAGAAAGCACAGAGAACTGGCTGACCCATCAAGCAAGTAACCAAATAACCAGAGAAGCTGCGCAGCTTCAGCTAAATCTGTCAACAAGGGGGAGGAAAAACAAGGGACACCAGAGATAATGATGGGGCTTAGAAAGCAAAGAAGTGGTTGGCTTGAAGATACATGACACGACTCAATTTAGATTCAGCACGGTCCGATCTAGAGCTTTTGCTTACTTCAGACCAAACGCCCCTGACTGAATCAATACACCCTGAAAAGAGAAAGCACCGGTTCTGCTTTTAATTAAGAGGATTGTTAAATTTGGTCAGTTGAAGTGTAAAGAGATTTCTTTACAGGCAGGCAGGGTAAAGCAGCAGATTTTGCATTAGAGGGTAAACAGTGAGTGAAAAGGACCAGCTGCTGGAGAGAATTAGCCCAGTCTCATCTGATCCACCACAAACCTAGTGCTGCTTACTCTGAAAAAAAAAAGAAAAAAAGTCTGGCCTGACCCAGTCTGACCCCTCATACAAAGCCAGAGAGGCCCTGGAGGCAGTGAATTAATTGCAGCCCACTAAGCCTGATACACCATATCTTAAATAGGAGGGAGCTGCTCATAAGTGCTGTAGCCTGGACTAGAAAAGGCCTAAAAAGGAAATTATGCTCAAAATTGTGCACAGTAAACAAAAACAAACACTCTGGGAATGTTTTGCTCATCGGACTGACCCTACTAAAAGCAGCGACTGAACTACACATGCAGGCTTTGGCACTCACTGACACAGTGCATAGATAGCTGCATGACTTTAGCCGAAACAAGCAGCAAACAACAGGAGAAAACTACCTGGAGCCCCTCGCTTCTTCATCACACCTATCCTGGGAAAACAGCTGATGAAAAATACCATCCCTTCGCGTCTCCTCACGCTGAAATTCATTTAGAGAGTGGAGGCGTTACTCGCTATGTTTACCCTGGCTGCTCGCTCTTCAAACCCACACTGTTGGAGCCACCTAAATTGGCCTCTCGCACCATATAGATTTCCCATCACAGGCTAGCATCTAAAGAAGACACAGAGAGAAGAGCAGGAGAAGAGGAAAGGCAGAGCCTTCGCCAGTCTGATCACTCACCCTATTGTTTTCTTCAAATAAAATACATACTTAGATTAATAGGCCCAATAACACAGAGTGATGGCTCATTCTTGTGGGGAACGGATGCCTTATCACTCCAGTCACTTACTTGGCTGCTTTTGCTTTCCAGGGAGATGAATCATGCCGAGTAAAATCAAATGTAAGCAGAGGATGTAAGCGGACACCAACATTACCAGTGTTATAAATTCAAAGAAGCTTGTTTATTAGCAAATGCTGTGGACTATTTAGCCAGGTGCCACAGAGTACGCCGAGGTTCGTCTTCAATGGCGTGAACATAGATAGTCATGTAACGGTCCGGGTAGCATGGGAAACGAGAAATGTCATGTCAGGGGCTTTCTGACGTCAGTGGATCAATAGCCCCTGACAAGGAATTTTAAAAGATACTATCCGTCTGACTGCTGGTGGCAATAAACTGAAGATTAACCTTTACGTCCCTCCTAGTCCTGGGAAGTACCCTGAAGGGCATGCTCCACTGTTTACTAATCAAAAAAAGTTGCTTTTTCAATACTATAGAACCAGCAAATGGCTTAGTGGGTCTGCACTAGGCCCTGAAAGTTATTGACTTCTTCCCCTACCGATATGAGCATCATAAATGTGAAAGATGAACATTCCACAGCCAAGTATTATATATTACCAGCACAGCTCCAGATATGCGTACAGTCACAGCTGGTTTATTAAAAATAAACACCATATATTATCAGCATGCTGCAGGACAAATGTAATATTTCCTGTTGCTGTGCATAGAAGTACAGAAAATGTAATCACATGACATCAGAACGATGAGGTTGTTGTTAGGGAGAGCCTGCTTGGCTGGCTGCATAGCCGTGTCCTTTGTGAGGCGCAGAGAAACAAGAGCTCTTTTTCTCCTGCAGAAGCATGATCCTCTTTCACCCCATACCTTTGAGCTGGGAGCCAGAGTTTTGAATGGCTGTGACCTCTGTGGCCTCTGCCGGCCCCCACTGGCCTCCAACCCTCCAGCTGTTCATCTTTCCAGTCCAGCACATTGTCCAGTACCGCTGGTTTGCGGAGGCAAGAGGACCAGCACCCCTCTGCGCCTAAGAATTGACCCCCAGGCCAAGGCCACAACACCACAGGCATAATACCGAAGTTCCCACATGAGCAATGGAGCATGACGAGAAGGAGAGAGAAAGGCAGAAAGTCGAGCAAAATTAACCAGGGTATGTGGAGGTAAGGTTGTGAGAAGTGGAAGTAAAAAAAATAAAATAAATGAAATACAGGAGTGGGAGATGGATGTTTTTCACATAGGATAGGAAATCGGGAGAGTGAACAGATATATGGGGAATAAATGAACAGAGGGAGGAAAGAAAAGGAAAAAAACAGGTCGAGAGAGCTGGGAGTGCACGGAAGCGTGGTCAGAAGAAGTAAGTTGCGACAAGGCAATAAGATGGTGCTGCACAGACACAGACAGACGCCAAGGTGCAATAGAAGAGCTTGCTTCCCCTTCTGCATGGCTGGCTCCGATGACAAGACAGTATTCCCTCAGCACCAGCCGCTAACTGGATGATAGCACCAATCTCTCTCTTCTCGCTACCCTTCTCGCTTTCTGTCTAGCTTGCTGTCATTAAATCTTTCTCTTTCTTTCTTTCTTTCTTTCTTATTTTTTGCTCTAGCTTTCATACTTTCCTTCACCCTCAGCTGAAATCATATCCAACCTATCTCGTGAAACGACAGGATAGTGGCCATCTAAAGCAAACATTATTCTATAGCTTTGTTTGTTTACCTGTGAAAAATCATTGCCTAGGGCTATCTCTCATTAGAGTAGTCAAACAAAGACAACGGCAACTTGAGAACGCTTTAAAAATGCCTATAATTTGATGATGGTGTATATGCATGTGTGTATGTGGGAGGAAAGGAGGGGGCGTTTTGTGCAATCATGCAGGGAGGGCGAATGGAAATCGCCTCTGTACAGGATGAAAGCCTCTGAGGACTATCCATTGACTATGAAATGTGATGATCCCCCTTCACCCTCAGACACCAAGAGAGTTCAGCTTAACACAGCCCTTTTTTTCATATAAAACACCTGCCTCATCCTTCATCTTTTTACATTGTACATAGAATATTTCTAAATTGCATTCTCTGTCACAAACTCTGTAAAGGGATGGATGACTTAGAGAAGCTGTGAGCGTATATTTCCATACATTTTACTAAGGCTCATAACTGAATGATTCACAGGCTTTCTCACTGAAAAGGAGTGCATTTGAATATGAATGTGTCTGTGAAATTGCGTTGTATGTGGCTGCGCATATGGTTCTTATGTCTGCAAGAGGTGTTTGTGCACATGTGTATGTGCGTGCGTGCATATGAGCACACATGCGCCTGGCTGGTTGGTGGGTTTTTGGCAGGGTTGTGGTACCCTGCTGGGACCAACCCTGCCCAAGCAGCCTGGTGGAGGGGACAAGCTGTGGCATGTACACACACTCACACACATACACGCACATAGAGCAGCTGCTCCTTCTGCAGCTGCTGCTGTCGCCCAACCCAGGACTCCCTGTTCCAAAGGAGGGTGAGAGGGGGTGGAGGTGTATGTGTGGGGGAAGCTGGGGATGAAAAGAAAAGGAGAGGGCGGGGGGAGCAGGAGTGAAGGAAAAATGGGAAGAGCAGTAGAAATGGGAATGGAGAGAGAGCTGACAAAATAAATTGGAAAGCTATGAGGAAGTGGGGAAGGAGGAGGTAATGGAAGTGAGAGGGGAGGAAAGAGCAAAGTAAAAACAGGGAGAAAGAACAGGTTAAAGAGACGCGTGCAATCGCACACAGGCGATCGCACACTCAAATACACAACCTAGCTCGCACCCAGTAACAGGTGAAAAAATATCCATTATCACCTCTGTTGCAAACTCAGAGTAGCCTACACTTGTAACTAAAGATTAGCCATCAGAAACAATTTATTTAACAGCCTAGACAATAATCTAGTCAACAATCTCTCGGAAGAAAGAAAACTGTATCGTTAACCTGCAGTTTGAAGTTCCGCAAACAACAAAGCACCCTGACAACACAACTTCTACAGGTTAAGCACAGATTAAACTAAATCCAGGCCTATATGCCCTGTGATGGAAAGCCTCCATTTAAGATAGCATTTTACCCTCCATCCAAGCTTAATCTGTCTGGAAAATCAAGCATCCCCTATATACTCTGTATAACTACTATCTAGTCCTCCCTCAGACTGTGTTTGTGCTCTTTCACTTTTGGTTAAAAACAAATAGACCAGTCTGCGATGCAAATCAATAACATGAATTTGTGATTGCATATAAATAAGGTAATTGAAGAAAAGCTTTTTGTCACTTATGGGAATGTTTTGAATTGTAAAATAATGTTACTTTTGACACACGGCTACAAAGAAGATTGGCTATGGGGGAGTCTCACTGCGTCCATGCGTCAAAGGCTGCTATAGGATAAGATAAGATAGCAAGGAAGAGGTTGGCTATGAGGGAGGAGGGCCATATTGAACATGTCCAATTAGTTAAGTAATTAGTTAATTAACATGGAGGACCCTTAAGGCCTTCCAACACAGCCTTATATAGACTTTGTTCAAACCAAGTACACTTTGAATGCTTTTACTAAGCAGTTTCATATAGACAGACCAACTAACCAGCCCCCCATCATCTGCCTCACACACACGAGGAGAACTCTGGATGATCTTCCATATACAGTATCAGTTTCCATTCAGTGTCAGTGTCACATTTTGTATTCACACATAAGCAGGAAATCTGTCCATTCTGTATCAGTGTGAAATGTGCTGTCAGGTTTTTTTGTCTTTTTTTTGGCTCACTTTCGATCAGCTTTCTACTGCAAAATCATATTCATACATGGCTATAGGCTGCCTGGATTGTCTCCCTGTGACATGCCATCTTTAGCTGGCAGTCATGTTATATCTTCTCCCACAACAAACAGCATCTGAGTGATTATGCACATTCACATCCAGCGGGCGTAGCCCAGCCCAAAGTGAGGAGTGCTCTATAGATGTATCAGCTTTTCTAATGGCAACACCTGATGCAGCTTTTATGTATCTAAACCTTATAAAGACCGGATCAATTTGTATTTGAGGCAAGAGCAAAAAACAGGCAAAAGAGAGTGTGTGTGTGTGTGAGAGAGAGAGAGGGAGAGAGAGTTAAAAGACCGTCTGCCCTGCATCGCTTCATAGCCACAGGCAGTTGCACAGCACAGAAGAAATGTGCTTACATCATCACATGCAGTCCAGGCATCCTGCAGAGGGCACTGCTAATGGAAGTAACACAGAGCAGAGAAGGCAACAAGCTAACCCAGGAGACACTCAGCAAGGCACTCCTACGCATCTAAGATATCTGACATTCTTGGCAGCCTTTCAGAGAGGTCAGTGGTAAAATATTCAAGCAGAACTAACCTTAAAGAGGGACCATGTTTGAGCAAGCTGAGACCAGAGGCTAAATTTGTCACTAATTAAAGTCTCCATGAGATATGGTGAAGAGTCTTTTCCAGTGAATCTCCAACTCCGCTATGCAGAATAACAGTGCTCTGATTTGGATAAGATGTTTTGCCATTTTAGGTGCTGGGTGATATCATGGAAAGTGTGCTGATTTGCTGAAATGGTTTTCCTCTAAGTGTAAACAGAGAGAAAGAGAGATTTTGCATCTCCCAGTGTGACCCAGATAAGGTCCTTGCTATAGAGATGTGGGATAGATCACACATGTAACATGTGAGTTACGAATGCTGTTCTCAGTCTAGCTCTAGGGCACAGGGTCACTTTTCTCAATTATAAGCTCAGTTGTACCAAAGTGAATATCACAACAAGTTATGAGCATAACTGCGAGGAACTAATTCCACATGTTCTTATCTTTCCTAGTCTACAGGCGTGGCTGCAGTGGATATAACAACAGAGGGGATCGCATAACAAACGTGAGAGCAAAAGATGAGCACTGTTCACATTCTTCTCATTATTCCCATTAACCACAGTTGCAATTAAATCTTTGTGGTTAAGTGAGTATGTGTCTAAGTGTGTGTCTTTGCAGGTTACAAAGCGTGGGTTGCCAGCTGCAAAGCTTTTCTGGATGCTGATTGGAAGTGAGCGTTGAGCACTCAGGACAATTATTGAATCATTACTGCTACCATGCCGCAGGCAAAATATGAACACCATGTTATTTGTCAACTGACCACAGATTCCTAATCAACCTCACATGCGTTTGTATGTTTGTCTTAGTGTGCCTCAGTGTGCACATATGTGGCAATGTGTCTGTGTGTGTGTGTGTGTGTGGCATGTTGGCAGAAGGACAGGAATGTCCTTTAGTATTTGGGTGCACATGGTTGCAGAGAGTAATGGATGAGTCAGGAACCCTGCCCAGCATTTTCTTATTTATATATTTGTTTAAATTGGGGGTGGTATCTAAATGAAATATAGCACATTGACAGATGCCTATGTATATGAATATGTGTGCGTGGTAGTGACTGAGGAATGCCCTGTTGAAACGCAACTGTTTAAACATGTCCCTTTCAGCTGTCTCTCCGCTCCCTTCGTGGAAAAATAACTTAACATGAGTTGTTTGGTATTTTCACCGCACCCCACACTACCATCTCACATTGACTGCTAAGAGCTTGTATGCTGAAAATTTCCCTCTGAGGCCTAATACTGGAAAAGTGTCTTTCAAGTGCACCACTAGACTGGTAAGGAAGCCTAAGAAAGCAGGGATGGGGGCAGAAACCTGGGGGAGAACACATCATGCTCAACTTTAACTCTTTTCCTTCTGCCTTCAGGAAGACTTGTGATTCATCTCTACATTTCTGGGTAGCAAGTGGTGGAAATGTTTCAGGAAGATTTGATTAATTGACTTAAAGAATGATAATAGAAGTACTATTCATCACACGTGCACTCACTTCATGGCATGAACAAGCAAGTAGTGTGCCAGTCTATCAAACCATGGGCAGCTAACTGTAAAATCTGTGAACAACTTGCAAGAAAGTGAAGCAATTGTGAATGTAATAACATTTAGCCTCCCTATACCCAGTCTGTCTCTCGCTGTCTCTATGGCAATGTGCTAGTGGGCTTGGGCTTGAAGTTTTGAAGGTATCCATCAAATCAGCAAGTGAGATATGAGTGTTGTAAGCACACAAGCGATTAACAACTCAAACAATTATCACTAATAAGCTACAACAAGTAGCTATACATTTTTTCACTGTATCTACAATACAGAGATGTCCTCTCAACAGTCAGTCAAGTTGATCTTTGTATGTAAAACAATACAAAAAACAGACATTTCCTGCCCTGATGAAATCCCCATTTGACATAGCTAACCATGATCCCTCTCGACAAAAACAACCCATCACTATTAGTCAAAAGAGATCAAAGACATACCCCAGCGATTGGGATTGCATTATCCGACAGCCATCTGCGCTGGTAAGACAGGAACAATCATTAAGCATTCAGACCAAAGGAAAAAAGTTTATTCTTAGTGTCAGCTTTGATAAATTTGTGCAAAATGCACTCTTCTCGGTATGTAGAAAACTTTAAAGGAGAGAGCCAAAGAAAGGGGAAAGTGGAGAAGTTTTAAGAAGGTGTGGTAAAAACATAAAATGGGAGAGATGATAAGAGAAGTGGAGGATAGGCAAGGAAGACAAAGGGGAAAACGGTAAGACTCCCTGTCCCTCAGTGAGATAAATTGGCAAGAAGTTCACAGTGGGTAAACATCTTCATCTGAAAGCCTGTGGAGCAATTGATGCCCAGAACAAATCAACACGTTTCACAGCTTGCCTGCATAAAACGCAAATACCATCAGCTTCAAAAAACTATGATCTTCCCTGGAGCATATGAGCAGGGGTTTGCTCCTCTGGGTTCCCTGAATTGGTCTGTGAATCGATCACAAAAACAGCATTTCAAAGGGTTTGAAAAACTATGAGGTCTTTCTCTTTCTCCTACTTTAACAAAACAGACTCTATCATAGACAGCCCTGCAGACACTTGTGGCTGTGGGGTCCCAGAAGGCTTAGAGATGTCTCTAGTCTTTCACTACCACTCAGAAGAACTTAATGAAAACAGCAGTGCATCAGTCTAGTATTTTGCACCAAGCACAAGGCAAAAAGAAGTTAGAAGTAAACTGAGAAAAACAAAGAAAATCACTTGGAAAAAAAAGAAAAAGAAGTATAATAAAATAATAGCAGAATAGATAATATAGTACTTTTGGGCAAATGATTCAGATGATGTGGAGAACAGGTACCATATGTGCTTTGGTCACACTGACCAAACTTACCTACATCCTGCGCCTCAGTTGGAACATGTGTTTTGGCTATCAGACCCATTAAAATCCCATTATATAGTGCAACAAGAGAGATCACAAATCTTGTTCTAAGACTTTAAAAATTATTTATCATGTAAATTTACCATGAATGATATATTTACATCCAAATAAAGATGCACATTTTTGACATTTAATAGGTCTTCTACAATCTATCACTCTCATGGTTTGATAAATAAATGCAACACAAAAACATTTAGCTGGTGGAACTGGTGGACAATTAGCAAAGAGGCTTTTCCCCCCCCAAGACCACTTAGAAAAAACAAGAAAAAGGTCATCAGTTGTTTTTCATGTTGATTGTTATTGTCAATTGTAAAGTCATTACAAATAGTGTTGCATTCCTTACAGTGAAGGCTAATGGTGCTCTGACCTGCAGGGGAGGAATGCCAACTCTCACCACAGCTGCACACTGAGGCTAAGAGCCAGAGCTGACTTTGGGGTCAAAGGTTATCCATGATGTGACTTGAAACCACACAATCAGTGGATACTGGGTTCAGGCCTGCGGCAATCAGGTTCTTAGTGGGGTATACCAACCGGACAAATGGAAAAGTAAAAAGGGATAGAAAGCAAACAGAATGAAAGAAGAGAATAAAGACAGAGAATGGACACAAACCAGAGTAAATTATCTATATTTAACATGGGTGCATTAAAAAAAATGGAGACTTTCTGGGTGTACATGCATGAGGATGAATTTTAAATAATAAAAATACATTGGATGGCTATATGACCCAACTTTCTTGACATCCCTCATTCAGAAAGTCCTAACTAATCAGTATTTTAGAATATGAAATTGATCAGTTCGTATTGATCATTTTTAGACAGGGTCGCTCAGTTGATGACAAACACAACCAGCCAACTAAACAGATAATGAGCAAATTTCTTTGAGTGTCAGGGGTTTTTGGGTCAATAGGATTCACAGTTTTGTGTACAGACCATTTTAATTGCAGCCCCTGGACACAGGCATAAGTTCTGTAAAAAACAGCCACTTTATAAATGTGTTCATCATTATGCCATTCGGTCGTCTAAATGGAAATAGCAATTTGGTTTTGCTTTCACCCCAAGGAGGTAGATAAATAACAATTATGTGAATGAACCAACTCCTTAAATATTTTTTACTAGTAAAAATTTAAGTGCCATTGGACCCATAAATTTAGGTTTGCAAACTGTTGGGATTCGGGGGTGTAAATGCTCATAAATGTGGAGTCACCTCCACAATGAGCAACAGACAGGGAGAGCCTTTGCATTGGTCCATTTCACACTTCATAAAGCCACGACATATTTATTCCATGCATTCATACTTACATGTCCCCTCAACCAGGTAACGGCTCTATAACTTGAAATGATTCATTTGCCCAGTCATTTTCCCCACTTAGTTTTGAGTTTAAAGGGCAAGTTTTAGGCTGCTGCATTATGCAGCAATGCTTCTGCATGATGTTTTTATCCAAAAACAAGGAAAGCGTACCTACAGTCTTAAATAAAAGCACAAATGAGTATACAATGCTTAAAATGAGGCTTCAAAAATAATACCATAACCCTGGAAGGGCAATTTAATAAACCTTGTAGTTAGCTTAACAAAGAGCATATAAAGAACTTTCTTTTGTTCCAAATTAGTGAACAAGATTTTATGATAAAGACATTCAAACTTAATCAGGAATATAATTTGTTCCTTTCACAAACATGCAGAGCTGAGGTCAAAAGGCTAAGCCTCAGGTAAATGCAAGACAGTGGGGGCACGCAGTTCTCCCTCTTATTCCTGTCTGATTTAATAGAATCCATAGGGGGGCTGTGGTAAACACAGCAGGGATGTGAACCTTCAGGAGTAGGAGAATGAGGAGCTGGTGTTCTACTTAGGCTTCGTATAATGACCAACAACTCCCCCTTTCTTCAGTCCCCACATACCACCTCCCACTTCACCTCCCACTCCACCATTCCTGCTTTAATTCTATAGGTTTGACCACTGAGACCCTCATTCAACCTGCATATAGGAGAAACCTTTTCTTTTCCCCTCCACTCTTTCCCTTCTCCAGTTCAGTGATCTCTCACTCCAATGAGAGGCAGGTCCTTTTCAGTTGGCTGGCCAAGCTCCCGCTGTTTTATGGGAAGCATTGTGATCCCACAAGCTCTCTCGGGGGGGATCAGCACTTATGAGAGCCGATGGAGTTGCTGATTTGATCTTCTCTTCTTTCACAGCCTTTATCTAGTTTTCATCAAAACTTCTTGGCCCACTCGCCGAAAGAAGTCTGGTACGAATGCGATTCACCATGTCCGTGAAACAGACATCATCTGTGACAGTGCAGACACTGATGAGGACAGGAATACTAGAGAGAATAGCAGCTAAACTTCACATCAGCCAAACTAAATGAAAGCAATAGAACTCTAAATATTCAGCAATCCTTCCTTCAAACAGCTCCTCCAATATTTAAAAGTCATTCCTTTAAGCGGGCAGCATGAATCATAAGAGTGCCCTTGCAAGAGTTCACTCGCTTTAAAGGGGAATAAATAATCAATAACTATAATTGATCTCTTTTAAAGTCAAAAGAATTACAGATGTCTTGCAGAGTATACAGTGGCCTCTTACTGTCCCACTAAAATCAGTGTTGGAGTTCAGTAAAAGACGAGTCAGACTTTCTTGTGGCATTTTAACTAGTCCTAGTTTTAAGTTTTCAGTTTAGCTTTTGAGAAATCTGGTTATATATATATATATATATATATATATATATAACTGTTTTTAGACCCAACTTTAAATTTCCCAATTTTCCCGCTTAGCTAATCCAATCCAGTAAACATCTGTTGCAATTAAATTACCCTAATCTTTATGGGTTATATCATGAAGAAACTGAGGTGTACATTCTCATTTAGTGGCAGAAGGAATTTATTAATGAACCACTCTGGAGATCTTTAAATAGACATCGGCTTCGTCAAGGCTACAAACAAACGTACTGCCTAAACTTACTGTATAATTTCCAGCTGACAAAGCTTTTTGGTGTTTCAACCATATCTCTGTGTATTTATAATACTGAACCCATGTGGGTTAATTAGTGTCAAACTAGAAGTGAATTAATTATGGAAAGACCTCATATCACATTCTTTAGCAAGACAGGCTTAATTTACAGTTATGTGGAAACTACTAACACACATTTTGTGTTTTCTTAAAAGAAAGGACTAATTTATGAAGTGTTACAACTATTCTTATGATGTTACCACGATATCATGCATATAATGAACATAAAATATTAAGATCATAATTCATGTATAGCAGCATTCTTACGCACTTACTAATAAGTTACTTACTAATAGTGTGTTGTGTCGAACATCTAGAACCGTTTGTGTCACTGATGAACAAAACGTTGAATGAACTTTGAGGTTTTGGGGTTTTTTTTTTTTAGTTTTTTTGACACTTTGGTGAATATTTCTTTCATGAATACAGGATATCTAATCAGTAGTTGCAGACACATCCCATTTTTTCATTTCAAAGTATTGATCATTTGTGAGAGCTGCAGGTGACTTTGTCTTTTTTCAGAAAGATCAACAAAAATGGAAAAATATAGAAAAAAACTTTTTGCACTATTTTTTTTCCTTTTATTGCTCACTGTTTAATTTAGTTGAAGCACTAAAAACTACGTAAAATAGATTTTAAGGTTAAAAAGAATTACCTGTACACAATGTACAGGGTGAGTGGTGAAAGTATCTTGGTATCTGAGTATTGGGACACAAATTACTGCCATGTTGTCGTGAACAGAAGTCCTTGTCGAAATTGTAGTCCTGCAACTATTCATATGATACATTTTAAGCATTTCGTTTTGTCACTGCCTACCTTAACAGTCTCAGAGCACTGCTGTTCTAGTACGTTTGGCTATGAATAACTTTCATTTCACATGTGTCATCCAAGAGATCAAAGCAAATTAGATATCCAGTTCACAAAAAATTTGATTTTTTATGTAGAATAATCAACTTTTCAGGTCAGCAGTGCAAAATGCATCAGAGAATTGAGCAAAGGAACATTCCTAGTTTCCCAAGACACACTCTATGTCAGGATATCCTCTGATCTTTTGGCTCCTTGGCCCCACTACTTCCAATGTCCTTGCTTTCAATATCTATTCATTTTCTTTAGCCCTTAAATAACTATGGTTGCAGAGGGCCAGAACCTATCCCAGCTGACATTAGGCGAGAAGTAGGGTACCTGCCGGACATGTCACTAGCCGATCACAGGTCTAACACAGAGTGACAAGCTACCATCCGCATTGACATCCACACCTAGAGTCTATTTAGAATCACCAATTAAACCGACATGCATTTATTTGGCTTGTAGGAAGAAACCAGAGCACACATTGGGAAAAAACATGTAAACCTCACATTTGAAGGCCCCTGCTGACCAGCATCAAACTTAAAGCTTATCCTTTGAATATGTCGTGCTCAAGTTGTAAACTAAATAATTTAAACAATGCTCTTAGGTAGTACTTTAATGTTTACCCTAGCATGATGCTAATGGCTTTTATTGTTTTTAATGTTATTGTAATTATGTAATTTCTTCAAGAGATCATGACAGGAAGTTCTAAAACCAGAAGTAATCATTAACTCATTAGTCAGCAGTGAACAAAACTACAAATTCTCCACATTTATCGTTCTTTTCCCTGCATTTTTAGAGGATATAGACTCTTTTTTTTCCCATGACTATTGCAAGATAATGTCATTGAGTGAAGCGACACAGACTTGTTGTATTGTGTTTTGATATCCTTGTGGATAACTGCAGAATGCAGAAGTTATTGTAAACTGATAGCGAAGGCTTATGTGGGGAAATCCCATTGGCATGGCCAGCATTTACTGGTATACCAAAACACAAAGCCAATAATCTCTGTGTCATTAACAGTGATTTTCCTCCACTCAACCTAATGTGATGACAGAGATAAAACCATGTTGGTCTAACTGTACATGAGAACGAGAGGTGCTATTATCCAGAAAAATGTTCACAGCGCCACAATGAACTGACTCATAATTGTGCTTCTCAAAAGCAGCACTGATGGCAACAGCTTGATTAGTTTCTCACTTACATTTGTAATTAATATGGACAGCTTAATATGGGTAATATAATTTAGAAATCAAAGGTTTAACTGAGAATATTTAATGCTTTTAAAAAGTTGAATTTCAAACAGTGAAACACAACATCTAACATGAAGAACCCTTGACACCACAAAGGTATTGCCCTCACTATATTTTCTTTTAGGGAAATTTTATGGGGTCATCTAAATCATGTAAGTCCATAATGATGTGTTCCCAAGCACCTACAACCAGAGGGAAAGAGCTCTTAGACAGCACTTTTCACAAAGATAGCTTTTAACACAGCAATCAGTGGTTAGCTACATGGAGAGGTGGCGTGCAGGTCATGCATTCATTTCAGAAACAAGTGAAAAGTTGTCACACAGAAGCCCAAGCTTAATTACCACTGGCAGATAACCCTTGCAATCTCTGCAGATACTAAGACTTCCGCTGCAGCTCACACGGGCTCTCACAATTGTCTCCAGTCCTTTGAGGGCCTTGTTATACATGTTTGTTTTGGTTTTGACAGGTTTCTGTCAGACAGACAGAGACAGGCTTCTCCAAAGGCTGACTATTTTCCCAGTTGTTCCACGCTTTGTTTAGTTAGTCACTGTGTTTCAGGAGCTTAATAGCTTCCTCTATTTTCCATCGCCTCCAGTTGAAGCTCAGAGCGTACATGCCTGCACAAAAATGTCTCCAGGATTATCACGCATCTGTGTTTAAGCAAAACCTGATTATTTTTCCAAGCGCATTTCTTTGTGGTGCTCTGTGTTAGCGCGTCTTAATACCGCTGGAATGAGCCGCTGCTACCCCATGGTGCAACAGTCGCTTGCTTCATAAACATCATTTGGAAGTAATTCAGTAAGCACCCTCATGAAAAAGAGATGAAAAACAGATTGCCATTGGGTATATTAACACCTGTCACATCAGACCAATATCATATCGCACTGTTGTAGTTACGCAGCTTTCTATTATTTTTCTCAACTCCCAAAACGTCACCTTGCCTTCTCAATCTACCGGCGTAATTACCTCATCAAACAGACCATCAGCAAAGCCGCTAAAATAGGATATGTGGAAGTGGAGGAAACAAAAGAAAATAAAAAAATTAAAGGAGAAGCATATCATCACACCCAACATTTGAGTCGTGTGACGTTGAGAAGTCAGGGGAGCAAAGCCTTGAGGGCATACAATCAATATTACATTTTCCATTGCCACCTTCATAGCTATTGTAAATGGCTTGTGTCAGAAATAATAACAGGTTGTATCAGGAACCTTGGGTTTGCAATTTCGCTCCTAGTGCTCGGAGGCCCCGTCTGCTCTCCCTCCCTTACTCCAACACCACTGGGTGTTAATGACGCTGGGGTGGCAGACACTTCTCACACCACAACTGACTTCCCCCACCACCACCACCCCTCCATCCCTTCTGCCCATTCTTTATCTCTTTACTCCTGACAGTTCTGAGAACTGCGGGGAAAATGTGTATGTGTAAGAAAATGCTTACTACTAGAGATGATTAGCTCTTTGTGCTTGTTTCGGCATTCAGCCAGTAGCTTAGTATTATTAGCAGGGCTGGAGAGATTAAATATATTCTCACTTCTGTTGTCATAGCACTCTAGGCAGCAATAAGCGAGATGAGATGCAGTAATATGCACAATAGAGGGAAAGACTCCTCTTTACTACTTTAATTTTTATTTTATTTTTTTAGAGGGGAGAGAGGGGTACTTAAGTGATTTTTTTTTATTTATTTTTTTTAGGGGATTTGATTACTTTATCTCATCCAGCCATTGTCTCATGTGTGGACAACTAAGACTCCAAGATTCTTAACAAAGAGAACGTAAGACAGATGTAGCCCTTAGCCCTCATTTAAAAGCCATCATTCTTTTAGATACCTACTCCGTTTTGTGTTTAACTTAAACAACTTCTCCACTGACAACAGATGCTACCAACACAAGGAAAAACTCACAAAGGTCACATTGAACTAAGTCTGTAAAACAAAATGTAATTTTATTTCAGTATTTATTTTTAATTGAAGTGCATGCCAAACTGTACAATATTCTTTCTTATTTATCTTCTATAGTGATCCCTTATGTTGCAGGCACTCAAAAAAAGCAGATTGTCACGCTTTCAGAAAAGGCCCCTGTGATATAATAGTGTCCATTCCCTGCAATGTGATAAACGAGTTTCAGCAAAGAGTGCAATTGAGGTGTGCAAAAACCAAAACTAATACAGTATGACAGGATGATGTTGTGACCAATCATCATGTCAGCAGCCAAGAGCCTGGCTGCATTGACTTTTGTTGTATTTTTTTTTTCTCCTGTAGCCTTCCAGAAAGGTTCTTTTATACTCATGTCTTTTTCTATGCAGGGCTTTTAAATTGTTCTCCCTTATCAGAGGGAGAATCTGCAGGAAGTCACAGAATCCCAGCTTATCTCAGCTAATTGTGTTTGTGTGTGTGTGTGTGTGTGTGTGTGTGTGTGTGTGGGTAGCAAAGGAGGAGGTGACTTGAGAGGGTGCCAAATGCCGCAGGATGCAGCAGAGCACGTCGGGACAGGAGAAGCAGAGACACCAACAAGACTGACAGACACAACACTAACATCTCATGGAAACAAACATCAAAAGTGCTTACAAAATATCCTCCATACATAAACTGATTAAAATACCCAGTGCATAGGTGACATTTAATCTCTCCATTATACTTGAGCCAAAAGGCAGATGTCAAGGAATTCCACATGTTGGATGTGCACTGTTTGGGTGGTAAATGTAAACACTGTAAACAGTGTAAACAATGAGTCGATTGCTGACATGAAACAATTTCAAAGCACAGAATATCCCCCAAGGTTGCTTTCAACATACAGGTCATTGGCAAAATTGGATATACAGATTACATTAGTCATTCTTGCCCCATTTTACCAACAATTACACATACAGAGAAGGGATGTCCAGTTGTGCAAACACCCATTCGAGGTTCCTCGAATGGGTGTTTAAGGAGGTGATAAAAAGGTCTTTGACCTTCCTCAAATGAAAACTCCTTCATGATTTGAGAGCCACAGCCATGGAACATGTTTTTTGAGGAAAAGGAAGGTGGGTGGTCTGTTGCTGAGTTCATGCACTTGTCTCTCTATGACACAGCTAAAATGTACATCTTTTTATTGACTGTCCACCGCTTCCTTAAAATTAACAGAGTACTTCAACCTCTAGGCACCAGCAGGGGTTAGTACTGAGGCCTTGGAGTGAGAAAATGCAAATCTTGAAAAGAGCATGCTTCAAGCTGTTAGAGGACATATATGGATTTTGCATTTCTTAGCTTATGGGTCAATCTATATGTAGTATTGTTATTACTAGCTCATAGGCCACAACAACAGAGTTATACCACCAACTGAATATGAAGAACCAAATAATGATTTAACATGATAATACTCATGATGTTTATGTAAGGCCTGATCTTTTTAGTGCCTACAGAGGAACCTATAAGTGGCCGATGTCATTGCTGATATTGATGCTTGCACTGGTGCATCGTGTTAATTAGCTTGTGGTCGGGTCGCATTGTTTTATTTATAGTGCCAGCTCATAGAAACAAATCCAATGATGGAACTTTTTTACACTCCTGCTCTGTGTTGTAGTAAGGTAAACATATTTGTCCCTCTAGATTTTCCAGTTCTTTACACATTCCCTCACATTCATTCTGATAATTACTGCACTTTCCTCTAGAAATCAGCTGACATTTGTGAGTCCTTATATTGATCCTATGATTATGATTATGATTATCCTACTCATAAATTCAAAAACTGCGGCGAAACCGTAGCTGGAAATGCACGGGTTCAGTCAGTTCAATTCAGTTTTATTTATACAGCGCCAAATCACAACAACAGTCACCTCAAGGCGCTTTATATTGAAAGGTATTTGGGTGGAATCAAAGATACTGAACAGGCCAATCACAATGGTTGCAGGCTACATTCACCTGATGTATCGTTACATCTCTAGGGACGTGCACATGAGGTTACAGCATAGAGTTCCAGAGGTGTTTGCAGTTACAACATGGCTACAGCGTAAATTTCATGCTGAAGCATAAATAACTAGTGAGTCCATATCAGTGGTGTAGAGCAGGTAAGTTGGCAAGTATGTGCAACTTAACGAGCAAATTAAGATAACTTATAAGAAGAACCAAAGTGGAACATAGAGGCATAGAGACAATGCAGACACCGTCAAAGGACTGGAGCAGACCAGTAACAGTAGAGACCAACAGACCTAGAGTTTTAAATATCCAGGGAAAATACAGGCCAGGTGTTATGCATTTCCAGCCATCTCCTGAATCTTTACCCATGAAACTCCTGCAACACAGAACACACACACACACACACCAAACCCACACCAAGGCCTGAGGCCATAACAGTGAATTAAATAAAAAAATATACTGAAGACAACAAAGAACAAAAATAAAAATAATATTACATATGCGAGTCACTTACAAATATGGGGTGTCTTAAATCTATAGTAATTTATGATCTAATCAGCAACTTGTACACATTAAAAAAAAACATGTCATGTCACCGTGTCACTTCATAATGAAAGTCATGAATGAAACCCAGGAAGCGCTCGCGCTTGTTTTACCCTTTCAATTCCATATTGACGAACAGTACTTTTCCCACTGGCATTTAAATCATAAAGGGCATTCGTATATAGTGATCTCTCCCAGGCACAAATGAGCAATCAGTATATGAGCCACACACCTGGTAAGACTCTGAAAGGCCATCGACGCACCAGGAGAATTGGCTTCCTCGTAATAGAGATCCTGGCAGATTATTCTCATTTGATTGTCTAATGACCATCTGAATGAGATCCCTACTCCAATAAGCGTCCTATTTGACCAGACGCTGCAGGTGTCCAAGTGTCCGTTAAATCCTTCTGTCTTTGGATTATTACAATTTAAAATTCCAATAATGCACTGCATGGAATTTGGAAAACTGGATTTTTATCCTTAAAAAAATATGTATGTTGTTTAATCAGTCTAAAAGTAAACAACAATAAATGAAACATCAGAGTTCACACAGCAAAATGAGGGGAATAGAGATTGATTAAAACTTTTCAAGTGGAAGTTTTTGACCTGTCATACCATAATCGCCATTTATCATTGCTTTATCAAAGTTCTTAGGGCTATTTCCAAACCAGTTCTCCAAGGGGGAGAAACACTGCGGTCCCCACTACCACAATTCTCAGTCCACACATATCAGTGCTCAAATGAAGTTATTGATTAAGCCCTTGCAAATATGGCGAGGTAAAGTAATGACACTCCACTTAGAAACCACTGCACAAATGTGCCCTAAATCACAAAAATGGAGAAGGGGTATCTACTTGCATGGGTGTCAGTCTTTGCAAGGGTGAGTAGTTGCGCATTCACTCAGTGTTTAATCAATGGATAAAACTGTCTATCCATTCAAGTATTGATGCTTCCTATGAAAACTGCTTATCCACATAGAGCAGGGGGGACACCGGAGGCCTTTCAATCATCTGCCAGCTGAAGGTAACACAGCAAAGGAGAGGTGGGGTGAGACACATGAATCTCTAATACTGGATTCATGCTGCATGCTCAATTATCCCACTGCCACAGTGCAAGGGAAAGCAGAGGAGTCAATCATTGTGTACATAGCGCAAATTCTGCCAGTGTGCGAGAGCTCGGCTCGGGTAATCAATATGGATTCACTCTTTTTGATCTGTTGCCTCTGACTAACAACAATCACTAATAACAGTATAACTGCAGTGACCATAACAGTGCCCGTTGTGATCACTTCACGCCGGTGGAGGAGGAAGAATGAGGGAGAAAGCGCTCAAGCTGTAGACTATCTCTGTCACTCTGTTTCATGTGCACAGATTTCTCATTTTCCCATGTTTTGCGGTATTGCAGTATTGTCTGTGCAGTCACCTTATTAAAGTCATGTTTAGACACATATTGACCTGACTGCAGCGCTGATCCATCTGTGGTAGGAAAGACAATAATACACAGTTCATCAACACGTTGCGCAGCGTCTCTGAGGCACATAGCATATGTCGTATACTTGCAAAAAACAGCAATTATTTCCCAGTCCCAACACTAAACGACTGAATCTATAACAGTCAAAAGCCCATTACTGACTATTAATTAACTATTTTGGAAATGTTGCCCATGACAGTATATCAAAAGCACAAAATGAATGTAGACTTAGATTTATTGAGTTGCTAAAAGGAGTCTTATATGATGATGACAGCCTCTACCCCGTCTAATAGGACCAAGCTCACTTAACGTTTGATGAGTAATATGGCTTCTTAATCTGACTGATGCTGTGAACCTAAGACAGATCTATGAGATGATGGAGCAGACTGGTAACATAATAAAGGCACCCTTCTTCTCACTCAGCATCTCTCATATTAATATTTTCATCCTGTAATAACTAAAAGCTATTTCATTAGTCATTAATCAGTATCTGAAGCCGCCGCTTTGCAGTACACATAGAAATATGATCCTGCGAGTTCGCAGGAAGAGCGATATACAATGACCGTGCAGCTGGCAGGGTAATAAAACACAGTATGCAAGTTGTCTGTCAAGAAATCTTACCTAGGCATGCCAAAACAACAGACAGGCCAATGTGATCTACTGCTCTAATTCCATACAGCAACATACAGATATCGCAGTATAGTTGTGCTTTTTCCAGCCCTTCATAGCATTCAGTATATTGAAAACAGTAAAAAAAAAAAAAAGAAAAAAAAGTGGAATCAGCAATTTTGTCATAAAAGAGTGACAAAATTGATTTGCGGGAGGTTCATTCAAGCTTTCAAGGGAATTTCAGCAGCTCTCGATGTTGCCAGTCGGATCACTTATGAAATCAATTCTGAGCTTATGAGTTTTGGGTGTTTATTAAAACGAACGAAGGGTAAATAAGATAGGTCAGCATATAACAGCAGATCCTGAAAATATAAGGATGCTGAGTCTGATTTATGTGTACGGTCATCTGTTTCAGAAGTGGTGCGCGCGTGTGCATGTGTCCATGCGTAAATGTGTGTTTTCTTTGTGTGTTTAAATCAATGGTCATCCCCTGATACGAGATGGTCTCATAAATCATTGTTTGTTGATCACTTGTCAGGTGGTAGGGCCCTTATGGCGTTCTCCTAATTATTCCAGCTCACAGCCCCACTGGATGAATAAGGACAGGAATGCCAAAGCAAATCAAGGCAGCACACTTTGCAGAAATGTGGCCATAAAGGTGGCTTGGCTTGGATGGATGATGCAGAGGGTTGCAGAAGTTGTAGGAAAGTGAGAGGCAAGGGTGTGGTGGTGTAATAGGCTTGCGCTATTTGGGTTTTAGGCTGAACTGATTTGAGAAATCTAGAGTATGAGATTTCAGTCATGCAATACGATAGGGGACCCTATCATGACTGAAGCGAACCAGCTGCCTCATTGAAAATGGATTAAATCAACAAAATCTGATATTGTGACTGTTCAGCCAGCCTTGTATCTCTATTTAAACACAAGTCAGGTCTCTATAATCCATGATTGAGCCCTGCACACTAATAATCCTGTAGTTTTCAGTCCTGGGATACTGGTAAGAGGCTTTTTTTTGCTCTTTTGGTGTTTTTGTAAAGTTAGAGTTAAGTGCAAAGAAGATGAAGATGAAATTCATCAGTTTCTTTTCTAAAATAAGGAACAGTGTAATGACAAATTCTGTCAAAAATGGCAGAGTTAAGTGGTCAGGGTCCAGTATTGGCTTTCAGTGTCCTTAACTTTTCACCATTAAGCAGGTTTCTGTCACCACTGACCAAATTGCTTTAAAAACACAGACATTACATAGTTGAAGCTGGCAGTTAAAAGATGAGTAGAGTATTTCTATAGCGAGGCCTAATGGGATTATTAGTGAGGTTTTTTTTCTTTTTCTTTTTTTAACGCAAGGGAAATTTGCAGCTCACAGTAATACTGGTAGAGGGATTAGACAGTGTGTTTCAGTGATATACTGTACCAGCCGCCTGGTCCTTGGGATAATTACTGGATTACCCCTTCTAATTGGGAAATCTGTAACAGGTAGTTTAATAATTCATCGGATAGCAGCCTCGGATTTATTTATTTTGGTTTCTCTCTCTTTCCCCCTCCATACCAATTTTGATTTTCTCTTTATTTTTTATGCCTTTTAAACTTCCCTGACTTCTATATGAAGACACAGAGGCAGCAACACCTTGTTATTCTGTTAAAATATGTTAGCTTGAGGCTTAAACATGGTCTTAGCATGTTTAAATCATTTTGGACATATCACAGAGACCCATGCAGCCTGTTCCCTTTGATATATATTTGCACTATAACGTGTGCTTTTGGAAATCAGTCGGTAGCCCTCTTTTGATCACAGTGGTGTCCCTAATCATGCCACTATGTAAAAATGGCGAATGACAGTCCCACCACAGAGGTGAGTAACATAGAGACCTTACATGTAAAGAAGCCGAGATTCAGGGCGTGAGCGCTGTCCAAACAACAAAAATCAGTGTATTTACCAGCAGTGTGGAATGCATGAATAAATATGTATACTCAGTGAAGTATTCAGTGTTGCATACAGTGTATATGGACGGGTCAGTTGCACACATGAAAAAGGAACATAAGCATGTAATTTTGGGTGATTTTAACATATTAAATGGAACTGGTGATGGTACAGTGTGTTTGTCATTTTCAGTCTTTTGATATATGACACAAAATAAGTATTCTGTGGTGTCATGCTTTTGTGAGGTATGAGTTATCTGAAAGGGGGAACTAGGTCATTCAGAACACCAGCAAACAGCAGCACTCAGGCAGTGGTATGCAGGCCCACGTCTCTCTCTCTCTCTCCTGTATCTGCGAGGACATTCGCAACTGCTTGTGGGTATTTGTAATGACCCAGTGACAACGTTTCTCCGCTGGCGGCTGAGGTGCTCAACAAAATGAATAACTCTGACCAGAGAAAGAATGTGTGTGTGCATATATGTGTGTGTGAGTGTATTTGTGCGTATCACTGGCGGGGTTACTTGTCACATCTCTTCAGACACTACTTCTCCACTCCCCACTGGCCACAATAACAATCTACGGCCACGCATAACCTCCCACAGAGGTTGTGTGCACTGCGATTTTGCCATTAGCGCAAACAGTGCATTTCTACACGGTCTCACTTGTCATCTTGAGCAGACCGCATGCTTCTTAGCCTCAAAGTCTGTGTTGTGATGGGAGCGTCGCAGAGCCAACAAAATCAAACTACAAATCCTGTTACAAGAGGTGGGAGCTGCCAAATTTGTGCTTAATTCACAGAAGTAAATCTCAGGGAACAGGATTTATTAGCTCGTTCCCCGACAGTCTTCGAGAGGTAGCTTATGGTGTGCTCTATTTTTTATTAACACAGCCATTTCTCCATAATGGATATAGACTACTGTACATTCAGCTTGATGCATATGAATTGTTCATACACATATGTATTAATTATTCAGCAACATGATTGGTTTTGCCCTTTCTGGGGTTCAACATGCACAGGAGGACATAGGGGGAGGAAAGTTTTCAAGTCCCACTCAGGTACTGGCACAATGATCTCTTGAAATAACATCTGAAGTTGTCGCTGCATCTATAGTTGGACAGAACCATTAAAATCTATATGCGGTTAATGGATTTTTTGGCAGGAGTTGTCATTTTTTTTAATAGAGGCAATCCTGATGGGGAATTACTTTGCGTGAGTGTCTGCTCTGCAAATCATTGAGGTTAAGCATCCATCTAGCAATTGTTTGATATTTCTAGTTTGGTAAAATATGCTTTGCTTTACCACAAAGATGAGATTATTGAAAACAACAGTAGCTGCTGTCATTTGGAAAGAATGTTCATGTTGAACTTTGCAGCACCGTGCTGTTGTTTCCACCATCTCAGTGAAGTGACATGTACATCAGCATATTAATTTGGCTGATTTGTGAACATAATCACATTTAATTCTGCAAAGTTCCCAAAAACATCTGTTTTAAATTATTCTGCTTAAGCAGAACTAAAAAGGTAAGCAGAGTATTTCCCAATATAGGCAAAAGACTTAAAATAATTTTATAGCCTTCACTCAGATTCATATTTAGAATCAATATTTGGTGGGTATATCCTGTTTCTTGTTGTCCACATAGGCTGTATTAAGGAGGCAGCATGATGCTTGCTATCAGAAACCTTGTAGGATAGCAGTCATTAGAACCTTAGCCCCCCCTGTTAAGCAAGCCATGCTTCCTGTGTAGGGCCCCCAGAGGATTCAGTGGCTAATTATTTACTGAAGCAGCAAAGAC
>VUQG01021312.1:59552-70899 GCA_015106755.1 Etia nguti | reverse complement strand
GGTGAGAGAATTGGGAAATAAACCAGTGATATGGAATAAATAAATCAGATGGAATGAGATCTCTGCTGATGATCACGTTTGAGAACCTTCTAAAAGATGTAAAATCCCACCTTGTGCCCTTTGAGAGGAGTAAGAAGTATGGTTTCTCTTGATCCGCAGACTGTTCCTGCACCTCATGTAGACAAAAAGCTGTCAATAAAATCAATAAAGGAAAAAAGGCTACTGCTTCTGCTGACTGACAGTGGCCTGGTGGCTGATGGTAGAGCCTGGTTGTGGCCTGCTGGCTGATGGTGGAGCCTGGTTGTGACCTGCTGGCTGGACCTGCTAGCTGATGGTGGAGCCTGGTTGTGGCCTGCTGGCTGGACCAGCTAGCTGATGGTGGACCAGCTAGCTGATGGTGGAGCCTGGCTGTGGCCTGGTGGCTGATGGTAGAGCCTGGCTGTGGCCTGCTGGCTGATGGTGGAGCCTGGTTGTGGCCTGCTAGCTGATGGTGGAGCCTGGTTGTGGCCTGCTGGCTGATGGTGGAGCCTGGTTGTGGCCTGCTAGCTGAGGGTAGAGCGTGGTTGTGGCCTGCTAGCTGATGGGATAGCCTGGTTGTGGCCTGCTAGCTGATGGTAGAGGCTGGTTGTGGCCTGCTAGCTGCAGGGCTTCGTGGATGCCTTTTCCTTTCCTTTTTGCGCTTTGCGCAAGTTATGACTTTCAGTATAACTTGTATATTATTTGCCCTTGCTGAAAAAATCTGGCTTTTGTGTGAAATAACTTCTTCCACTACAGTATTCATTACAGCACTGTGGCACTCCAAAAACCCTATATAACTAGTCCATACAGTACATACACATGCTACTGCATTGCTTGGTCTCTTCGTGCTGTTGGTAAACTTATACTTAATCACACAAAGACAAGAAAAGTGAGATTTTGTTTATATAAGTAAATTGGAGACTGATTGCATAACAATTAGGACATTTTTGTGGGTTCCCTGCAATAGGTCCTGCTATACAATACAAATATCATTTCTGAGTCTGTTGTCAAGTGTTTGCCAGGCAACATGATGGTGTCATAATATATGATATATATTGTGTAATATAATATTCAGATTTTGTGGATATGAGGCTTTCACATAAATGTGAAAGTAGCTGGTTACTATGTAACATAAAGGTGTCATAGTCTCAATTTCTTTTCAAAAAAAGAAAAAGTGAAAACCAACCAATGTGTCACACTCTAGATGGCTTTTACTTTGAAAAGAATCTATGGAAATTCTGCAAAGTTGTGCCCACCCTACAGTCCCTGTGGTCGAGTGGTGTTTAGGAGGATAGGTTGATGCTTGACTCATGAGGAATGTTAATTGGTTGGTTTAGTCAGAAGGAGTGAATCAGAGGCACAGCAGGAACAGAGCCATTAGGTAATTAAAAATATAAGGAAAACACATATAATCTTTAAAGGCATGGTATTTGATGGCATGGTATCACAACAGTGTCTCTCTCTCTCCATAAAGGAGTTGAGCAGACAGCTGCAAAAGATACAAGCGTATATTTTAGGTCAATATTGAGCCCATTTCAAAGATAAACAGTAAAAGTGAAGTGTAGATCCACTGAAAACCAAAAATATTCAGGTATAAATTGTAAGTATATATTATCAAGTGAAGAAAAAAAAAATTCTAAGTGGTTGTGACATTTTTTTTCTTATGTGGAATCATTTAAAACTAAATAAATGTCAAATACTGAATTATTGCATCAAATTTAGCAATAAGAAGACAGCAAAAATAAACACAAAGAGTATAGCTTTCTAGTTCCATTTGATGTATGTCAAGAAATGAACAACTCCTATCTCAGCATTTAAAGCACTTCAGCAACTCAGCACTGTCATTTTCTATGTTATGAACCATGACAACATAGGTAGGAGCATAAAAACAAATTTCCCAAACTCCAGAAAAACACTGAAGTTCAAAATGGTTTTATAAGCTGACAGAGATGCATGGTGAGGCCAATTTTGATGTCCACTGAAGTTGCCATATATGGTTCCTTAACAGGAAAACTCTAAACCCTGGTTAAGGCCAAGGGGGGACCTAATATATACTTATGGGAATAAAATGGGTATAAAAAGGAGTTAAATTCTTAAGTGTAAATCCAAAACAGTGAACTGAAATATGGTGGAAATAATAATGATTACAGATCAGGAGAACAGCAGACATTGTGGTTATTGTCTGTGAGCCATTTTCTGCACACCTCAATTATCTGTAATAATGCCTGCGTGTACAGGAAAATAACTATGGTAGACACATTAGTTCAAAGTTGAACCACAATTCCATAAGTTAAATAAACTCTTTCCCTACTAAATAAGTTTGACTGATCTGTGGCTTTGTTTGAATACTGTAGCCTTTAATTTCCAGCCTGCTCCTGTTTCTTACCTGGTTTAATAATGCCACTCTGTTCAAGCAGCGTTGCAATCACGAAGCGTTATTATTACCTCCATGATTGAAATCTAAAAGGAAAAAGCATGAAAATGAACCAGTTGCATCAACAAGAATATATATTATCATCTATCTGAGCGACTTTTACACATAAAACCCTGTAAAAGCAACAAATTCTTCTTCTTGTCTTGTCCATCTGTGTGAGCCTTAATTGAAACTATTTAAAAGAGCATAATAATTACTATTATTGATGGATTTTCTGTAGTAGCAGTTGTAATAGCTGCGCTTTTAGTGTTATTATTTAATCACAGGAAAGAGCCCAGCAGAAAGCATTAAATGGTCATGGTTTAACAAGGGAGGGCAGAGTTGTCTGTCTGCTGGCTGCTTTGTGGCATTTGTCATTACCGCTCTGATCTGGATGCCTATGTGTTTATAATAGGGTTGGATGCCCCGAGCTGTCGGCCTGCACTTAGTGCAGTTGGCGATTAGAGCTCAGCCTTTAATTTCTGCTACAGAGGCAGTGTCATCATGGGGAAGGGTGAGGAAGCGAAAAACAGAGGGCAGGGAAGACAACAGGACAGATGCTAAACCAGGAAGATAATGACAATCTGGAGGAGACGCTTGTTTAAAGCTGTGTTTACAAGGGGGAGGAAGTGCAGGTAGGCAGTGAGTGATGAAAGAAGGCAGGTGAGCTGGCAAAATGACAAATGGGAAAAGATAAAATGCTGGAGGACAAAGCAGACTAAGAGAAACAGACAGAATCTGTGTTACATGTTGTAGTGCATTAACACGCTTACCTCCTGTTACGACTGTTCTTTTTGTCAAAAGGGAACTCCAGCAATTTCACATGTTAAAAATCTTTTAACAGATCTTGAGAGTATTTCTGAAAATGTTACTTCAGAGTGAACTAACTGTAAAATCTCCCTAAAGTGATGCCACTGTCAGAATCAGTTTGAGCTGAAGACTACAAGTTTGAAGAATGGGGGAAAAAGCAGAAGTCCCATAGTCCCTGTCTGAAATATTCATTCTAAGTTTTCCATGTATTTCCTATTTCGTTGTCCTATATTGATCAGAGTTGGTGTTGTCACTTAAAAAAAAAAAAAAAGAAATGTATTGCACACAGTGTTAGGTGCGATTGGTTCCAAAGTAACATGTTACTGTAATCACGCTACATTTTTCAGTAGCACAGTAATGCAACACATTATTGTACTAAATGTAGTAATCACATTACAGTTACAATCATGTTATTCTTTGTGTTACAAAGGTCCTTCAGTTATTTGCACGCTGCCTGGACAGAGTGAAAAAAAATCAATTTTTTTCTGTGTACTTCTGCTAAAATCAGTTTTATGTGCAGCATAAAAATGGTGGATCGTTCTACAAATTTAGAGCAGCTTAGAGGAGGTTACTTTTCAAGAGTGCAATGGTGAGATGCAAACTGTGTCCAAGACAGAAACAACTGCATAATACAGCTAACAAAATCTCAGCAAAACATCTGCACAGACAGCACGCTAACACAAAGCTAGTGAAAAAGCCAGAGTCACGTTAAAGCTGAGAGCACGCTGACCCCAGACTAGCAGGCAGAGTCTGAACTTCAGCAGTCGTGATGATTTCACCAGCCTCTTCAGGGGTGGGCAATTAATTTTCTTCATTAGAACGTTAGACTCATATGACAAACTGCTCCATGGTCATTTTTTCCCCTTTCGTGATATTGGTGACAGTAGATGTTACCTCCATGTGCAAAGCAGCCCCTGTTATCGTCCCTTTCACTGAGTGCATTGCTGCCAGCTCGCCCATGATCTCAAACACTTTCCCTTTCCATGTACAAAAAATGAGTAACTGGGCTGTGTTGAACAAAAGTAATGGTAAACTGCATCATACATGGTATTGATTACTTTAATAATCAAATGTTTTGAGTATAAGCTTTCCATAAAAACTCCTGTTTGATCCCACATATAGAATATAATCTGGCTAATCTAAATCTGAAAACAGCCGACTCATTTTTACAAATGATTTAAAAGCAGATTGGAAAGTTACACGTGGAAACAGGTGAACCCCAAACTGATACAAAAATTCTTTCAGTCACTAATGGTAAGTCCAGCCTGCTGGCATCACATCATTACTGAAGTAGCTTTGCATCATTAATGCCAAAGGGTTTGCATTTGGCATTAATACCAAATGTATCATATCTGATACATGAGTTGGTGAAACCTCTAAATCAGCAGTGTGATCCTCATCCTCGGTGACAACCCTAAATAAATTTCACAAAAAAAAAATAGATATGGCAAAAATGACACAAAATATGAAAATAAATCTACAATCTAATGTAGTAAATTTATTACATGGTTCAATAAAGACTCTGGTTTCAAAAAATATGAATTTTCTGACAATTATTTTATGGTTCAGGGTTTACAGGGTTAGACTTGACATAAATTCCAATTTAGTGACAAAAATAGAGGATATAACCTGGAAAGGATTCAAAATTATGAGTCTGTGCAGCTTGCTCTCACTGATTAACAAAGATCAGACAACACTGAACATACTGCCATTAAAATCCAAAAAAGGACACTTTAAACTGTAGTGAGTAAAGCTTTTAAAACAGCAGAAAAGAAAGTTGGGGAGGGTGAAAGCAACAGAATATAAGATCTGAATAAAAGGGGTGCTGTGACTCTGCAATTTCATTGTTTCCCTTTCTACTGACTCATCCCTCTCAATAAGCACATTCACACACAGTGACACAAAAGTCCCTCGATATCCCCTCTCTCTGTGTCTCTCTCTCTGTCTGTTGTCTCTTCTTTCCATCCTTTCTCCATCTGAGTTTTGCTCTTTCTCCCCCTGTTTATCAACCAGTTCAGGTTTATTCGTTTATATTTCTGTGTCCTTCTCCTCCTTCCTTTCTTCTTTCCTTCCTTTCACAGCGGCTGAACCCTCAGTTGTTTTGTTTGGAGAAGTTTCCTTTCTGGGCTTTCGTCTCTCCTCAAATAAACGAGCCAGTCTTGTGATGGGAAGCAAGAACTTCCCTATTTTAGTTGTTCTGGGAAAAACACACATGCAAACAAAATCAGGCACACACACACGCACACATGCACACACACACACACACACACACACACACACAGATCTGTACATGCTCATAAAGTTCATACACTACATACTTTATGGCCACATAAACTCCCAGTTTCACACACACACATGCTGTACATTGCATGCATTTTTTTTTCTATTAAATTGCGGCTTAACCCAAACCTCAGATTAGTGTTCTTGTGTGTGAGCCTTTTGTATTTGATCTGGGTCCTGCTTGTCTAATAGGGCGGCCACTTCCACATCCCCGGGGTGCAAACACATTGAATAAACCCATGCTGTTTGTGCATTTTAAGTCCAAAATTCACGTCCAGTACAGGAAACTGTTCCAAATATACAAGAAAATTCAGACTTTGTTTTCTTTTCATTTCAGTCAAACACACACAAACTCACAAACTGTGGACTAGTCATCCATGGATACCATGTCACTATTTAATAATCAACAGAATGAACTGAACTGAAAACTGAAATGAAAAATAATTGTAACTGAAAAACAGTTACAATTATCATTATTATTATTATATCTGCTGGTGATGTCATAGTGGCTGTGGGCCCAAAATAAAAAAGACTGAGCAGGCATTCAGTAGATTTGATTTTGCTTCAGTATAGATTAAAGTTCCATATTCACCTCATGTACAAGCATGTACTGGAAAGATTAAAACATCTCCCACAAGGCTCTGCCCTGAAACTGGATGTAATGTACTGTACATTTTTATACTGATGATGTTATGATGTTCAGTCTGCTGTTAAACTCAACAGTACTACTCTGAGTTATAATTTAATAACCAGAAATTATTTCTCAATGCAGATAAAAGTAAATAGACACTTAAAAAAAAAAAAAGTTTGTTAATTCAACTACTTATTTAGCACTGAGTCCATCCAGGCATGTCGACATGGTTAAGACGACCTGCTGAAATTTAAACTGAGCATCAAAATGAGGAAGAAAGTTGATTTACAGTAACTCTGAACATGGCCAATGGGCTTCTCTTAGTATTTAAAAAACTGCTGATCTGCTGGGATTTTCACACACAAATATCTCTGGGGTTTACAGAAAATTGTTTGAAAAAGAGAAAATATTCAGTTAGCAGCAGTTCTCTGGGATAAAATACCTTGTTGATGTCGGAGGTCAGAGCAAAATGGCCAAACTGCTACAAGCTGATCGAAAGCCAACAGTAACTCAAATGAGCAGGCATTTCAACCAAAGTATGCAGAAGAGCATCTCTCAATATACAATATGTCAAAGCTTAAGGACATGAACTAGGAACAGGAAAAGACCGCTCTAGGTACTATTTATATCAGCTAAGAACAAGAAACTGAGGCTACAATTTGCAGAGGGTCGCTAAAATGAAACAACAGAAGATTGGAAAAATGTTGTGTGGCCTGACGAGTCTCAAATTTTGCTGCAACATTTGGATTATAGGGATATTGATTGTAATCTACATGAAAGCATAGATCCATCCTGCTTTGTATTAATAGTCCAGGTGTTGTAATAATGTTTTTATTAGCAGGTTTTGGGCCCCTTACTACCAACTGAGCATCATTTGAACACCACAGTCCACCTGAGTATCTCCATCCCTTAAAGACTTCAGTGTACCATCTTCGGATAACTGCTTCCTGCAGGATAACAAACTATATCACAAAGCTCAAATCATCTCACACTGGTTTCTTGAACATTACAATGAGTTCTCTGTCATCAAGTGGCCTCCACAGTAATTAATTCTTAATCTAAGAAAATCTGCAGCAACTGTGTGATGCCATCATGTCAATGTGGACTAGAATCTGTGAGAAATGTTTCCATCCAATTGTTGAATCTATGGAGAATTAAATATAAATTAGATCCAACACAATACTAGGAAGAGGATCCCAATAGTTGGCTGGTGAGTGTATGCTTTTTATGAATCCAGAAATAGTGATTACGATAATCTTATCATCTCTACCGAGAATGACTGAATTACTCTGCAGACTGTTTTCACCAATCTTGTTAAAATCTAGTTTTACTCACTGTGCACCTGCAGCCTGGAGTAATGGGCAGATAAGTTAAAAGCTTGCCTCTTTTTATTTCCTTACATAAATATAATTTGCATTTTAATTCCATTTTATTTCATTCTGAGCTCCACAGTCGATGCATGTATCTTAAAATTTTAGCTTTCTAAATATTCTTCACTGATTTCCAACCAACTTATTTTTACACCTACATTTTCTTTTCTTCAGCTATGTTGTAAGTGAGAGCTCATCCTTTAGGCATATCAGGCTGCACCAGAGTTTTATTTTTGTGCTTTTAATGAAAACAGAGAGATTTTTACCAGATATTTCGGGGGTAAACGACAGGCTAGTGGATCAACTCTCCTGTGTCAGAGGGTTTTCCTTTTTTCACTGCAATAGCACTGTTATTTTACTACTTCAGTTTTTTTTCTTTTCTTCAAACTCTCTGTGAAAGGGTTTTGTTACCATGGCAAGCCCAAACAAGTGTGTTTATGCTAACACTAATGTTTTTCATATACCTGTTGCATACTTCTCCTACCATATGCTACAGAATCAAAGCATCCTTTAGAGATACATCAAGGAATAAAGGAGATGATCTAAATTAGAATTCTTAACATGGCAATGATTGAAAGGTTAACTCTTTATTGTTCGTCTAGAGAAAGTTGGGGAGCTGTGTGTCATGTTGAGAATGCTTCCATAAATCCCAGTGTGCTAATCAACATATGGCCTCCCAGGCAACCAAAGATCGTCAACTGACTCATCCATCACCCACTGAGATCTATTTGAACATCTGACATGTGATGCATGAGTTAGAAACATAAGTTTTTGTTTTCCACTCCTTTTGTATTTGTAAGCATTGACGCGTTCAGTTTTTGTTCATGAAAAATGGCTGAAGTTGAACCTCAGCTCTTTCAAGTAGAAAATACCTTAGATTAAACCCATAAAAAAGCATTTTTTTTGTGCTGATGTTTTCTGTGTCACTGTGAGTCCAAAGAGCATTGTCTCATTCTCCATTTCAGATCACTCTGTCCTTATTTGCATGCATTAACAACAGTATGCCCATTGTTACAGTGAAACCAGACCCTGAGAGGACTCATTTAGGTGGTGACAGGTACAGGAAATCTGGTGTCACTGTATTCACTGCTGTTTGCAACATAATGATGACGATAGTAATATTTTATTAAATACAAAATGTTTGCCATAGAGTCAGACCTTTAGGGAAAAAAGTGCTTGGTAGAAAGTAGAACTATGTAAATAGAATAGAATAGAATAAAATAGAATAAAGTAGCCACTTCATTAACAAAGGGTTAAAAGTAGTGTAACAAAGCAGCAACAAGAAGGTAATAATTGAAAATTTCTGTTTTTACCACTCAGTTACCAAAGTAATAAGAAGGTAATATCCAAGTAATTGTCATGGTAGCAACAGCAGTTACATTTGAGTAATCCATCTCATCCGTCCATTCTCTTCCGCTTATCCTTGTCAGGGTCGCAGGGGGGCTGGACCCTATCCCAGCTGTCTTAGGGCGAGACCCCGGGTACACCCTGGACAGGTTGCCAGTCTGTTGCAGGGCTAACACATAGAGGCAGACCAACCAGCTGATCTGTGTTAAAAAAGCATCCATTGGGTTTAAAAGACAGCTAAGAAGTGCACTAAAACAGTAATTGGCTAACTCACATGCTTCCCCTGAATTGATGCCAATTTAGGGTGTTGTTGATAGTGAAGACAATCTTTAGCAATCTGAAATAAGAAGGCATTCATTACTATGTGTCACATGAGAGGTTTTCAGCAAAATCAAGTTTAAACTTCATCTTTCCTTCCAGAAAACTTTGCAAAAGAAAAGACAAACCAGTGTTTTCCATTCAATACCGCCAACAAGCCGATGAAGTCATTGAACACCATTTACAGCTCAAATAAGGGAAAAAGTGCTCAAAACAGGATAAAAATATATATCTTTTTATTTTGTCTCCTCATCAGTCCAAACATTTAAGTCAGGCATCATGAACGTCATACTTTTTTTACACGCATTAAATAGTCACTTTTATTAATAAATAAAGATGTAAACATAGTGATGATTATATCCTAGTGGTCTTAAAAATTACTCAAATAAAAGCCGATGTTGCCTTAATGCAACTACAGCTCTGTTTAGTAAGAGTCATAGCAGTATAGTCTGTCATCACTCAGTATCACAAAGAATATAAATGCATTTAACCCCAGTAAATGTGGCGATTTGGTGCTTTGAATTGCAGCAGGGTTTTTTTTCTGTTTTTTAAGTAAAAACAAATGGAAACTTTCCCAAGATCAGTGTCCTTACTCCAGTGCTTTTGCACCCTTGTGAGTGATCATGTGTACATGCTTGTGTATTAGTAAAAAAAAGGGGAGTTTTTCCATTGCCCTGAGGTCAAAACCTGAGAAGAAAAGTGTTATTCATAACCTCCAGATTTGATGATCTGTATCACCATGGGTTACAGAGCAACAACAAAATCATAACAACACAACAAAATCATGAGATTCACTATAAAATTTTGTAAGTTTTTAGATCACGAAGTAGCCCAGTGACCGACTCATTTTTAAATCTTCCTGAGCTTTAAAGGTCAAATAGGAGAATTTAAGGAAAGAGTCAAAGTTATGTAAAAGGACTGAAAAGACTTCATCCAGTAGATTTAAAGGTTATTTTTATATTCTATATTATTAAATGTGTTTTATTTTTAATTTTTTGGCATTTTTTTCATGTCCGTCAAAACATATTTCAAAATTACATCAAAACACACATACGCACTTCTGAGGTGTGTGAAACCATTAGAGGTCATTAGCAGTTTATTCCAGCAGAATTATTTCTTTCAGTGATCTAAAGTTTAGTTGTGGGACATCTGATGTACAGCACCTGTGAATTTTTGGATTTAAGTTACACTTTGCAAGGATGAATACAGCTGTGCGCTTCACACCCACCTATGCACACTTCTGAAGACCTTTGAAAAGAGAAATGTAGAATGACTCAAGCAGCTTTTAACAGAAAGCAATTCTTGTTTTCTTGGTCTAACCTGAAGATGATTTAAAAAAACAGGAAATGTGACATCACATATGATGGTATTTCCACTACACATAGTTATTATATTTAGTTGTCTGGACGTTTTACTCTAAGTTCCTGATGGTCGGAAAGACTGCTCAAAAAACTGGCTTACCTTACTTTACACTTAAAAGGGGGTTTGTGATCTTTTCATAATAAAATATGCAGGACTAGCTGGAGTTAACGGGCTACTTCAACCGTTCATGCATCAACAAAAGTTTAATCTCCAAAAAGGTTTTGTGGAGAAGCAAGGGGAAAAAATGGTAGTGCATGCAACTTTGCTTTGACAGCTTAATTTTTAGTTCTGCATTGTAGAGCCTAAAACGTAGCCTACAGGTGCCGGCATTAATGTGCTTCCACTGCTCGACAGTTTTGCTGTCAAAACACTAGTGAACAGCAGAGTTTCTCTTATTGAGCTGATCCTTTGATTTAAAAAAAAAAAAAAATAGTGAGCCATGAAAATTACAGCTTAGAGTTACAAAAGAGTTTGCAGTTAAATAGATCCAACTGTACAGTAAATATGTGTTAGCCATGGACGCTACTATCTACTACTATTCACCAATCTAAACATCTTTCCGTGTTTCCGATGGTGATGACTTCTGACTAACTTTGAATGCAATTATCACTCCAATACTATGACAAATAATAGCCTCGTTATAATCTATGGATGCCCCTCGCTAACATAGTTTGCTAGCTTGAGCTAAAAAAAAAATTTTTTTTAAAAAGTCCTGGAATCAAAAAATGTTTAAACTTTTTTGCCTTTTTTTTTTTTTTTTTTTTAACAAAAAAAAAAAAAAAAAAAGATGTTTTTAAA
>VUQG01021312.1:44468-56116 GCA_015106755.1 Etia nguti | reverse complement strand
AAACCTACAAAAGGCATAAAAAGACTAACTAAAGGAGTGACTTTGAAGTTCTGTTTTCGAGTCAAGCTTACTAGCATCTCTTTGTTAGTGTTTTTAAAAGGGATGCACAAAGGTTTCTGCATTTGTGAGTGAAAATGCTGGATCTGGTAATGCTGACAGCAAGACAATCACATTAAATCCTTTGTGTTTTCTATGGGTGGCTTGCACATGTCACACCAGCATTTTTCTTTGAATGTTTGCAACAGTTTCTACTTAACTGTAAAAGAGTTCACACAAGTGAAAAACTCCAGTGACACAATTTAAACTATTGTTCTTAAATTCATAATGTTTTTTTTTTAAAATAAATTTATAATACATAATGTGTAATTTCTAATATGTTCTTAAATCTATAATTGGCCCATTTTACTGACGCACTGTGACTTCAAAGTGACTTCTGCACAGCTCCGTACTGTTTAGTGCTGAGGGCGCGAGTACTCGTTTCAATATTCTTCTGAAAGATGGGACGAGACTATCAAGTTGTCTCCACTTAGATAAAACCTTTACATCAGTGCTGGTGTAGGAGGAAAGACCAGCAGGTATAATGGGACCATTATGAGCTATAGCCCTTAACCAATGTATTCTGTTACCGATAGAGGTTTGACATATGTAAAAACAGCCAAAAAGATTAATTAGAACTATAAAGAGATACCAAAAAGTAAAAAAGAACAAGGCAATTTTTGTAGTTTAATGCCATTTTACCATTTGTTCTCCCAGTTTACTTTTAAGTCTGTTTTAAGCTAAAACATTCATTGCTGTATGTAAATTAAACCCATATTATGTTTGCCCTCGCCAATTCTTAAGCCAGATGTTAGGACGTCGGATTGCTTGCTAGCATAAACTCAACCACAGTCATTTTTCTACGGTCAAAAGTTCGAAAAACATCACAGTAAAGATGCTGGCACAGTGTTTAGCATATTTGCTAAAAAAAAAAAATGACATGAGCAATTAGCCAAGTAGATGCTGATTAACTTTGTTGACATGTAGCTTCTGCTCTAATTTTAGCTATTTGTCATTAATTACTGCATATTCCCATTTATTCTGACCCCATCTGGCACACTCATACAGCACATTGCACTTTAGCGTGTAACAGATGCACAGTGTGACAGCTGTCAGTCCATTTCCTGTTAGGCCACATTCCACTCATTTTTATCCCCAGTGTGCACCCTTTGCAAGCTGTCAAACATTCCTGTGGACTGATAATACATCTTTGTGAGGACTTTTTTTTTTTTTTGCCTGAGGGTAAAGCTTAATTTTAGGTTATGAACAGAGCTAAAGGGTCCTCGCAGTTATACAAATAGAGGCTTGTGTGTGTGAGCCTTGACTCAGCTTTTTGGGCGCCAGTCTCCTCTCCTCTTTGATACATACATACATCGATCTGTCATTATGCACACAGAAAAAAACAAGTGGCGCAGCAGAAGTGTGCTTCCTCTCTCAGGTTCACTTCCTATATATATGTGTGTGTGTGTGCGTCTGTTTGTGGTTTCGGATGTCCCTCCGCCGCCGCCAGGGGAATGTTTGTGGTCGATTGTTTGCAGGCGCTGAGTCAAATACAGTTTTTGGGAAAAGCGGTGTTAAACCGGCGCTTGGAATAATCAACACCAAAAGCAAAATATGCTCTTCTATTTTGTTTATTTTTTTCATGCACTTTCGCGACTTCCTTTTCAACAAGCTGTTGGTTGTCGCACATCACAGACAACCAAAAACAGACAATAGGAATCTAACAAACCCATTTGTGCAACAGCTCGCAGCCTAACAGCCAAAGTGTTATAAGGACGTGTTATTTTTGGTAGAACATTGCTTCACCACAAGTCGAAAGCCAAATGTGCACTCCATTTTAGGATATATGAAAGCCCAGCGTTGAGTATGGTTACGTCTCAAACCACAGGAAATGAGGAATTGAAACTTTGCTGAGACAAATCTGGACTCACTAACATCCGATCCATTTCCTCTCTCCCCGCTTTTAGTTTCATTTTGTATGAGACACCACAAAGTGCAGCGCATTTCCTCCTCACATTCTCTTGCAGAAGTAAACTTGTCTTTATCTCGTAGCAACAAACATGATTAAGATGGTGCATGTTAACCCCCAATTCTGAAAATAGTTGGGAGATGCTGTAAAATGTAAATAAAAACAGAGTGCAGTGATTTAGTTAGATGTCTACCTGCAGTTCCTTCCTTAAGCAGGTTTATTTCAGCTCTGTGGTTCGTCACACTCGAGTTGTGTGTTTTCAGCTGCTGATCAACAATCGCAGTTGTTTCTATAAGTTTGCCAAACTTCAGATTTTTGTTCATTCAGCTCTGTGCTAAAAGCTTGAAACAATATTTTTTAAAAAGCTGAAGTTAAAAATACCTTCATTAGCTTCAAGGTCTGACTTTGTGGCATCCAGTTGGGCCTCAGTCTCATGCTGAAGGCTCTGGGTTGTTGTGTTTAGGTGAGAAAATTCATTCTTGTACAGTTTCTCCAGCAGTCTCCAGGAGTCAGCAGTCAAGCCTCGAAAAAGAACCCATAGAAAAAGAGCCCATTTTGAATTTCAGGGCAGTGACACATCTCCAAACAGTTGAAACAGGGCCATGTTTACCACTGTCTAGCATCCTCACTTATTTTAACATCATGTTCATAATGATAAACAGAATCATGCCTGTCCAATGCAATGCTTCCTGAGTGCCTACCGATCACGGGCATCCAATGTTGATTTTTGACTTTGTTTGATGATGATATGTACTGTCGATGATGAGATGTTCCAAGTCTTCAAAATTTTTGATTAAGCAACATCGTTTTGACATTATTCCAAAATTTGCTGGTACAGGTTTTTTTGCAGACTGAGGAACTTCTGCCCATTTTCTCATCTGAGAAACTCCGCCTCTCTAAAATGCTCTAAAATGCTCTTTTTATACCCAATCATGTTACTGACCTGTTGCAGATTAACATAATTAGCAAAACGTTCCTGCAGTTGTTTCTTTTTAGTAGCACACTTTAGTATATTTCATTTATTTTATTCAAATCCCATTGTAGCTTTCTCTGCTTCAAGTACTAGTTACCTAAGTTTCCACGATCAAATGTTTTTTATTTTATATCATTTTATTATTGCTTAGATTTAGAAGTTGCATTTTTAAGTGCTTAAAAGTCTCTGACAAAGCAGATAAAAACCTCAGTTAACCTTCAGTTTCTCAGTGGCAGATGACGCTGACAGCAGCGACATCCATTATTTAATAAAAACCCTGTATCAGCTTGATCTGACAACAGTGCATGTCAACGCATTACGTCGGGTAATTAAGCTCACATCGTGCTGAAAACAAATACAAACGTGTGTGGTCTTAAAGTACAGACTCGGGTATCATGAAAAGCAACCTGTGTTTCTCAGCGAAGATGCCTCGCCGTCACCCTGGAGGGATCATTTCCTGCAGCAGGAGATCCTCTGACATGCCTCCCGGTTCACAGAGGGGAACAGATATTTCACTGTCAGACTATCCCTGCCTTTTGTTTCCCATGGCCTCCCCCCCTTCGGCTGCAGATTTATTTATTTTCACCATGTGTACACAGGGCTCCCCAGGAAGCTATGAGTTACAGAAGGTCAGTGGTATTATGGCATGTTACATCACTGCCTGTAATCTGCACTACAGCTTGCAACGTCCTGCAGCCTACTTTTCTCAGCTGTGTTTAGGTGTCCGCTGACAGATTGAACCGTAGGAGCAGATTCCACTTTCTATCTGAGTGGAAAATTTCTGTCCATAAAATCAGCAAATAATACAATCTTATTTTTTTTAAATACAGCAAAATTTGCACTGGAAGCCTGCAACCCAAACCAAACTAATCTTCTGTGACAAATAAACAGTTAATTCTAAAATGCAACCAGGAAATTTAGAGGATTTTTTTCTTTTTACTTTCTTTTAACAAGTAAAGTATCAAAGTTCAGCTGTAAATTAAGGTTGAATCTATGTCACTTGTGTTTAACTGGCTAATTCTCTTAAAAGCTATGTCTTTCTATTTCTTCTGGATGGATTTATGAAACCTACCACCTAAACACCAATGAGTTATTCCACACTCAGTTAGCAAACTCATGTATTTTTCAACGTGTTTGAATTTTTAGGTCAAGTTTGCAGAAGCACCGTGTTTCATTTTGCAAAAGTCTTGCAGGTAAAACTTTCAATTTGTAATAATCTCATAATCTCATTTCAGCTGTATTGAAGACGCCTGCAGTTGTGCCGTGTTATCTTCATAAGAAACAGACACAACATTAAAATCCAATAATAATAATTAAAAGCTCTTACTGTTTGAAATCGGGTATGTTTTCTCTCTACAACTGCTTGGTTAGGTTCCAGCCTCCCTTCAACCCTTAATAAGTCGGTAAGTAAGCAGATGGTTGGATAGATGGCAGCTGTGGCTCTGAAGGCAGAGCAGGTCATCTACCAGTTGGAAAATTAGTGGGTCAATTCCCATCTCGTCTAGGTTTCATGTTGAAGTTTCCTTGGGCAGGATACTAAGATGCTGAACCCAGAGTTTATGCTATATGCATGGATCAGAGTGTGAGTGTGTGAATGTTAGGTGAGGCTTGTAGAAGAAAGAGCATTGAGTGCTCTAGTCAAGTCCATGCCTTGACATGACAGCTCTGCCAAGTCAAGGCATGGACATGGGATTGTGTTATTTTGCAGCAGATCCTTTGGATGGGGTGGGGCCTCTGTGCATCAGTCTTGTTCTGGTGCATAACACAGACGCTCTGGTCAGATTGGAATCTGGAGAGTTTGAAGGCCGGGTCAGCACCCTGAGGTGTTTGTCATGCTGCTCACCCAGTTTGTCGTGTGGTAAGGTGTATTGTCCTGCTGGGCGAGGCTGCTGCAGATGAAGAGAGTCATTCCCGTTCTGGGGGTGATTGCTGTGCATCAATTTTTAGATAGTTGGTTGTTGACATATTAACATGAATGCTTGAGCCCAAGATTACTCATAACTGCACATCATGTGAAACAGTATCGGAAACCATGGTCCGTTTCAGTCATTGGGGTCACAGAATGTGATACCGCCAGCATGGCCGAGCAGTGGTCATGAGTGAAACCGGAACCCGCAGCCAAGTTTACCACCCCCGCTGATTTAAAAAAATGTCAAACACTGTTCACTGTTTAAAATTTACCCCGAGCACCGTCCGCTCCACTCTTTGGCAAACAGGATGCGATGCCTTGAAGGGGAAGTCCGCATTTCCAATTACATCACCAGATGTAATCTTTTTTACTCCCTTGCCCTGCTCTCTCGTATTCTCGATACATTGCAGATCAATGGTGGGTTTCGTGGGTTTCATCATTCAAAGCCACCCACACGCCTTCAGTATATCATAATGTTCTGCCGTGTTTGCAGGTTAATGCACTCGACAGATCATCATTTTGATGTTTACCTTAAATTTTTGCATGATATCCTGTATATATGTTATTAGGGAAAAGCAGAGGAAGTGAGCAGCCGGTCATCGTTAATCATGCATTCAAGCTAAAAGACAGATTTACCTTGTGTATCTGTATATGTGCTGTGATGTGTTTTAAAGTCACAGTCGCCGCAGCCATCACGCACCAAAAATTTAAAGAGAAAAAAAAAAACACCACAGATTTAATCCCTCTGGCAACTGCTTGGTTGCGTGGTCGTTTGGTTGCTGTGCTACAAGTGACGCCTACACAGCTACTTTGTAATGCTTGCTGCTACTTTTGAAAATGTTCTTCTGCACTCCTCTGTGTAAGTGAAGCTATGCAAATAAAACACACCGCAGTTTTGCTCCTTTAGGGCGGAGGAGAAACGTGCTGGCTTGGTAGCAGGATGGTGTGATTCCAGCATGATTGTTGGTTAAACTAGAGTGACTCTGTTAATCGCTTTATTTATTTATTAAAGGACAGAGGGAGAAACACAGCAGGAGTGTTTTTCTGCTTTAACACAGCTGTGAAAGTGTTTCATAAGCCCAATCTGTCTGACTGGCAGTGTTTCACAGTGGACAGAGTAATGGATAAAATGATCTGCACACACACGCACACGGTACACCTAAGCATACACGGGCAAGAGTCACACAGACAGCAACAGCGCAGACTGACACATGCACAAACACAAACGCAAACGCACTCTATCCCTCTGTTTTGCATGTATGCACAAACACACTGATTAAAGCTATTCCTCTTCATCCGTGTGCATAATCTTCTCTGCTGCTTGACTCCAAATGAAACGCCTCAGTGGGTCTGATTGGATTTGATAAGACTTGATTCGATTGAGGCAGCAGAGGAAGAGAGGCAAAAACAACTTGTGTGTGTGTGTTTCAGGTGTTACAGGATATTATGTCAAAGGTCAGCTTATATTGTTGTGCCAGTTTCCGCCCTTCTCTCTCTCACATGCAGATGCTTGTTCCAAACCTTCTAACTGATTGCTGCTGTTGATCGAATGCATTTTAATAGTGTTGTGCAAAAGTCTTGAGCCACCCCTCACTTCTTTACATTTTGCTTCAAAGCAGCCGGACCGTCTTATAAATGTTTTAAAGTGCTCTTGACCAGTAGTTGTCCAGGCTTTCTGAGGGTCTTTCAAAGTTTTTCTTTGGCTGCCTTTTCACTAATTTTCAGTCCATTCCTTGTACCTGACCATTTTCAGGCGAATGTTTGTCTATTTGTTAAATCACTTAACACTCACCTATGAACCATTTAAGCATAGAAAAGGCACCCAACTCCAGGTTGAACCAGTGTTGTGTCTACACATAGCAGAAAACTTAGCAAAGAATTATTTTGAAATTGTATCTTCAGGCACTTTGTTAAAAGTAGTAGTAGTGCTGCGGACTTTGGTTCAGAATTCCATCAATTTTGACATTCAATATCATCTGGAAACCATCAGATTGACATTGGCTTCATTTTTCAGTGTGACAATGATCCCAAACACACTTCCAATGCAGGACAAATATACCCAGATAGAAAAACACACAGTGGAACACCATCAGTCATGGATTGGCCGACCAGAGCCTGAACCTTGACATTACTGAAGCAGTGTGGGATCATCTAAAGGCAGCCAACACCCAAAGAAAAGCTTTTCATGTCCTTGAAGAAGCCTAGAGAACTGTTCCTGAAGACTACTTAAAGAAATGACAAGAAAGTTGCCTAAGAGAGTTCAGACTGTGTTGGAGAATAAAGGTGGTCCTAACAAATATTGACGTTCAAGCTCGTCAGATTTGTACAAACTGTGTTTTTGCCTCACATGCTGTATTTACATGTTTGCACTTGTTTCACCATTTTCCTAGTAAAATATAAAGAAATGTGGGCTGGCTCAAGACTTTTGAGCAGTACTGTATTTAACAAGAACATGTTGCTCGTTTTCATTAGACGTGATGAGAGCTCCGTTATATTAATTTTGGACGGGCAACAGACTTGCCTTTGTGCTGAGCTGACGTTGTTGTGGCTGTAGCTTCACATTCACCTCATATAGTCTACTTCTAACTGATAGGAGGCACTTGTGCACTTCTTCTCGACTCTCCCTTGGCAAGAAAGTGAATAAATTGATTTCTCAAAATGGCAAACTACTTCCCTGAAGTAGGAGATTTTAGAATAGGCCAGTTACAATATTACCGACAATAAAAGAGGTTCACTGTTTTATCCCACCTGCTGTTATTTCATCATTTAAGGTAAAAGTGAAAGTAATAACAATAAAAATCAAACAATCCCTAAACCACGGTAACCTAGCTGAATGAGCTCATCTGTGTGTTTTATGTGTGTCACAAGCAGCTAACTTTTTTATGGACAGTTTTTGTTTTTGTCTCGCAACAGACGAGGAGTCAGCCTGTGGCGCCATAGAGAAGCTGGCAGTGCCCGTCGGGGGGTCTGTTGTGTTTGTGCTTCTTCATCTGCTCGTTGGATGATGATGGATCCGTGTGTGTGTGTCTAACTGTATGATGAAGAAGCTTGTGGCGTGGGTGGAAAGCACGGGTGTATAACAGTTGCTCTGATGAGCAATGAGCGGCTTGATGAGACACTTTGTGTTATTGAGGTGATTCAGAGCTGCAGCCGCCTTTTATCCTGCCCTGAGCTGGGCATAAACTGAACCAAATGTTGCCTTTATGTGCCTCCATGCTTTCGCAAGCTTTTGAAATACATGCTTTACTTTTAAATAGCGTGATTTTTCACATACTTGTTTCCCCTGCTCACAGCTGTCTCAACTCTGATCATGCATCCACGTCTCAAAAAGGATGTTCGCCTCCTGAATGAATCAGTTAGAGCCCCCGAACGTGTCTTTGAATGCCTTACTGCTGTTTCTTCTGTCTCCTTGTCAACTGTTATGCATGTGTTCGGCATTGTGCGAGCGCATACTTTACGTGCGGTTGAAAAGGCCTCGGGAATCAGGTTAACCTCCTTGCTGCAGAGATAAAAAATTCAGAGTACATCCACACACACGCGTACATATGGATGTAGCTTCTCTCCGCTTCAAATGAGACTGATAAAATGCGATGCAGGCGTCAAACTTGTTCTGGGTACGTTGTTTATGTAACCCTCTGGGGACCCATGTATCCACCTAGTGCTCGAGGTATTGCAGCCTGCACTAATGCATTGTACCATTACACAAAGACCCGGCTAGAAGCTTTTATGTAATACCTTTTCACGACTTTTTGGAGCCGATAAACACAAGGTGAGCAACGTGCTACCTGCAAGCCACATCTGCCCTTGTTGTTTAGTTTTCGTCTGATCCCAGCACTTATTCAAAATTTAACAACCTCTTTAAATTGGTGAGTTACATGACATTTTATTTAGTAGTTGAAAGCATATTTTCATGGAAACAAAAGTTCACATTTAAAAGAATGAAAACTGAATTAACCTCTGTGGCTTTGTATTTTCAGTTATATGCACAACCTTGCAAAACTTACTGCCATTCTTCTGCTGGAAAATAAGTTTAATCCTCAGGGCTGTTATAATCACTTACTGGCCACATCATTAGGTACACCTATCCAACTCCTGCACATAATTAGCCAATCACATGGCAGCAATTCATGTATTTAGGCATGAAGTTGAAGTTGACCTGCTGAAGTTCAAAGTGAGCATCAGAATAAGGAAGAAAGGTGATTTAACTTGAAGTAACTGAACGTGGCTTGTTTGTTAGTGTCACATGGGCTGGTCTGAATGTTTGAGAAACTGCTGATCTGCTGGGATTTTCCCATACAACCATCTCTGCAGTTTTCAGAGAATGATCTGAAAAAGGGAAAATATCCAGTTAGCGGCAGTTCTCTGTGATAAAATGCTTTGTTAATGTCAGAGGTTAGAGGAGAATGCCCTGTAACAGTACCTCAAGAGCATCTCTGAGTGCACAAGATGTCAAACCTTGAAGCAGATGGGCTGCAGCTGCAGAAGACCACACTGGGTGCCACTCCTGTCAGCTAAGAACAGAAAACTGAGCCTACAACTTAAAAAAAATTGGTCAGTAGACGATTAGAAAAATGTTTCCTGATCTGATGAGCAGACCAGGAAACAGGAAACAACATGAAAGGATGGATCCATCCTGGCTTATGTCAACAGGTCAGGCTGGTGGTGTAATGGTGTACGGGATATTTTCCTGTCACTTTGAACTCCTTAGTACCGACTGAGCATAATTTAAACACCACAGCCAACCGTGTCCATCCCTTTATGACCACAGTGTACTTATCTCCTAAAGGCTGGTTCCAGCAGGATAACACACCATGTCACAGTTCACTGTACTCAAATGGCCTCCACCATCAGCAGATCTCAATCCAAAAAAGCACCTTTTGGTATGTGGGCGAACGGGAGATTCTCATCATGGATGTGCAGCCGACAAATATGGAGCAACTGTGAGATGCTTTCATGTCAACATGGACCAAATTCTCTGAGGAATGTTTGCAGCACCTTGTTGAATCTATGCCATGAAGGCTTAAGGCAATTCTGAAGGCAAAAGACGGTCCAACTCAGTAGGTGTTTGTAATGAAGTGTAATGAAGTGTTTGTAATGAAGTGTCCAGTGAATGTAATGTGTTGATATCCTTACATGCTGCGTGAACTGTTTATTTAAATACAACTAACAGTAAATATTATATTTGCCCTTGTGTGGTACTCTAGAGAAAATCTGCAGGTATTTGCTTGTGATATAATTGCTGCAATATAATTTAATGAAGCAATTACGCGTTCTTTCTCACAGAGGACTTATACCCACTAACTGAGCAATCCTGCTGGTTGTATATGCTCTTGATTGCAGAAAAATCTGTTTCTGCTTTAATCGTGCCACTAAAGGATGTGAAATGGTTTAGAGTAATTTTTTACTTTTTACTTTGATGCCCTGGGATGACAGCCCAGGGCATCAAATATTGCCGTGCCTTCAGATGTTGTCACAGAGATGTGCACAAGATGTCCTTTAGCGTTGGCGGTTCAATGCACTGAGCCAAGATGTGAGCCTGACATGAGCCAAGACATGGCGGCCCTTTTTTCATAAAGCCCAATAAACTTCACAGTAGGGGAGAATTTTGGATGGGTGTTTAGGAAGTTAGTCAGAACTCTGTCAGTGATGAGACTGCGGTGCGTCCTGTTTTTGATACTGGCAGTGCAGGTTTTGGTACTCAAACTACTTGCTCAATTTCATGAAAAGCGTGCTCTTTTGCAACATTAACCTTGCATGTTGAAAACAGATGCCTAACCAGTGTGTTCAGATACGACGCCAAGGGGTCTTTTTGCAAGCATCGATATGTAAGGAATGAGGAGTGGGTGAGTTTGCCCCCTAACTCATCAGATATGTGTTGGCTGCAATAGAATTTTCCACGATTCAGTTTTCAAACAGAACTTGCATGTAAATGGACTCTCGCTGTTTGTAGTTCACAGCCATAGTGACCTTATAGCTGGCCTCCAACATGCAGTTCAATATTTGCCTCACACTCCACTCTTTGTGCACTCCATTATTACAAACAACCCTTTTAGTCATCAGCGCCATGCACTGTTGCTCATGTTGTGTGCAGTCTCTTGGCAGACAGCATTTGGAAAGAAGTTGAACTATTGAGCGGTAAAGTCGATCTTACTAAAGCATTAGCAGGAAAGGCAAAGCACAGACACCTCGTTGCTGCTTGGTTTCTGTGAATGAAAGCATCAACACAATTAGACAATGAGAGACAGGCGATTAATAACCCTCCTATGTTCCTTTTTAAAGACCTTACACAGCATCTAGTCTCACATTAGGAGGACAACAAGCATGTGCAAGAGAGCAAATGGAACTTTAATGGTTGTATTACATAAGCAGTAATTGAATCCGAGCAGTCTCCATGATGAAAGTTGTATTTCAGTGATGCTGATAATTACAGCAAGAGCTGAGAGCTTTAAAGCAGGCGGTTTGGTGACCGAGGGACTATTTATCAATGTTTCATAATAATACTGCTACTTATCATAGTTAACATGTGTTTTTTAATCAAAGGGGTTGAAGCAGCTGCTTCACTGTAATTCTGGATGCTTTGATGGCTGCATAGCTGCTCTTTATGTCCAAAAACTAAAGGGCACAGCCAATAAAGATGAAGCTTTTAAACATGGTAAAGAAATAATTACCTACGTTATTCAAGAAGTTTTCTTAAAAATCGTGCCTGTAAAAAAAAAAAAAAAAAAAAAAAAAAAATTTAAATATAAAAAAAAAAATTTTTT
>VUQG01021312.1:25296-39039 GCA_015106755.1 Etia nguti | reverse complement strand
GTCAAATACACACTCAAAAACATGCAAATACACCCACACAGTGGGACAGTGTGCAGCAGATGAAGTGTAGGATGCTAGCTGGAGAAAACCAGTATGTATTTTAGTGATTCCCAAGCAGAAAAAACCTTGTAATTTGCCAGCTCATTATATGCAAAGACATGAGCAACAAGCTTCTGTCTCCTGTCTTTCTTTACCACCTTGCCCAAATGCTCCAGCAGCATATTTCCATGTAGTTTCTCCATTTGGGATCAGACAGGAGCCAAACAGGAACTGATCTTTTTTTTTTTTTTTTTTTCAGTCTGCAGCTTGGAGTCATTTATGCAAAGATGCAGTGTGCAAAGTGAGTGGGGAACTTAGCCTGCACCATCAAAGTCAGAGTGGGCCTTTTATCAGCATTGCTTTGCATGTCTGCATAAGTGATTCTGACCCAGCTTGTGTGTCGCTTGGCCCCCGTGCTTGTTTCACTGCCTCTGTTTGCATATTGCTGAGAGAGACACAAAGAAGGGAGGGAGAGGAAGTGCACCGTATATGTGGTGGAGGGCCTGGTGTTGCTTTTTAAAGGTAGAAAAGCCACATCGTGTCCAAAGCTGCACTTGCCTCCAGATGCCTTCTGTTGTTCTAAAAGGCCTCCACAACAGAAATATCAGGACAAGAATCTCATCCCACTTTGTTGTAGATTATGTGGGATGCAGCCTTTGAAGTGTTTTCCTCAACAGACCGAGATGGGTGCTTTTGCTTCTTAAGTTTTAAAAACATAAGGAGCTCAAAGCCATCGTAGCAACATTGTTGACATTTTACTGCCACATAACTGACAAAGTGATGAATCGACTAGTCGCTGCTCTCGGACAAAAATATGCCCACTTTTTTGTTTTTTTTTACTGAATTCAGGCCACAGCTCAGGAGTTTGAGCAGGTTGTCTTCTACTCCAAAGGTTAGTTAAGTGATTTGGCAAGATCCTAAACAGTGTCGGGTGTAACTTGTTAAAGTAATCACATTACATTTTCAGTAACATGTTCAGTTTAGACCTATGCCTGAAAATGCTAGCTTAAAGTTGAATGAAAATCAACTGTGAGCAAGAAAGGAATTTTACCTTCAGAGTCAAGATTAATGGAAGTTTTTGAAAACTACCAATCCCATAAAGACATACAGGAAATGTCAAGTAATAGAAGAAGCTAGTTTCAGCTTCTCGTTAGGTAAATGCATAAACCACTACACTGTAGCGCTATTAGAAAAGCCACTAGTCATGGAGGACAGACATGTATAAACATAAGGTCAAACAATTTGTTCATCACCATACAAACAAAAGACGTACACATAATATGAAGCATATAAAAGTTTGTCTGTATTCAAGTTTCTATCCTAAGGGTTTGTTATCTCTCAAAGGTGTAAAAATAAAGCCAAGACGTTTTTTGTTTTTTTTTTGTAAAAAAAGGAAAGTGATGGTGGAGCGAATGAGAGGGTGTAAATGGGTAAAGTAAAGAAATAAGAAGAGACGGCAACAAAAATGTGAGAACAGTGAGTCCATTATTAGTTTTGAGCCAGGCTGTTTTTATCCTCCTTTTTCAGCCTTTATGTGGGGTTAATGATGCGAATGGAGATGTTTTTATTAAAAAAATCAGGACCATACAAGCAAATATTAGAACTTGATTTTGTATTATTTTATTGGAGTTGACCAAATTTCTTTGTTCCATACAAAGACGTATCAGACAAAGGAGACTTAACGAAAGGGAAGCCTTTTTTAAAATAAATTTTTATAAATTACAGATTTTATTCCTTCTTAAAACAAAACAAAAAAAAAACAAAAAACAACTGCATCTGACTTTGTAGATGCGTTCATTTTATCTTTGGTTGATGCTGCTGTTTGTCTTGATATCCTTTTGGGCTCTTGTCCAGGTTTTGAAGATCCCTGCTATTGATGGAGTTTACTGCCGGAATATTCCACTCTCACCCCAGGGGAAAGCCTACCGTCCACCACAAGTGGAACGTTAACGTTGATGGAATACGTCTTAACAAGAGCCAGTGTTTTCATGAACTCTGTTTAACTCGCTGAAATGTGACCGTGCTGTAAAGGCGTTTTAAATTTTAATTGAAAAGTGAGTAGCTTTGAGTTCTTTGATCATTTAGCCTACTGTTCAAGATGGTTTGGGGTTGAAGCATACATATTAGTTAGGTAAGATCAACACATGGTTAGGGTCAAAGTAAAGAAAAGTAATATATTACAATGATGTGTCACTGAGCTAAAGCTGGGCTGGCAGCAGTTAGCACCAGTTTCATAAAGCAAGGTGAGGCGTTTAAAGGTGTTTTTGTTAGTTTCCATATTATTCATACAACGCCTGTATGAGCAGCTGTCACGCCGTCTTGATTGACTTCTACTAAAGTCGATTACCACCTCAAATAGGTGTTATAGGACTTGGCATGAGTTGACTTATTTTTAGTCCAAAGAAAATACAATGAGGTGTTTGTTTGCTGCTGAGCTTGAGCAGCAGTTTGGAGATGAGGTGCGGTGTGAAGAGATTATCACCAACTGCTTTTCTCAATAACCGAGAAGAAAGAAAGGTTCAGGAGCGCAGCTGTTACATCAAGATGGTTCATAATGTGTTTCGAGTTAGCAATATGAATTTAAAAACTGCACTTACTGGGAAATCTGGGGTCCTCTGTGGGGATTTCACGATTAAAGGAGACTTTAAACTTCATTACAGGCTTCTAGCTACTTCCTGTCCGTGGAGGTTTAGTTCTTCCTCACCTCTTAGCTCTTCCAATGATGAGTCCATGCTGTGTGACCTTCAACCTCTCAAGGAAATGGGGCATCAATAAAGTAACCATTCTGCTGTCCTCTTTGATCAATAAACGTGTCCTAAACATAAGTCACAGCATCTCAGCACTGCCTGGTCCCTCTTTTATCCCCCCCTCTCTTACCTCTTCCTCTTCGTCGTCTTGTCCCTCAGGTCTTACTCCGCTTGTCTTTTTAATTCTGTGCTCACGACTCAGTACACACACACACACGCACAGAAATGCACAGCCAGACACATCAGCAGCAGAATGTAAGAAACCAGCCAGACTTCTGTCTGATTTTCTTGATTATTGGACAACCAATCAAAACATCTGACAGCGTTTCCCTGCAGGCTGACTGTGTCTGAACGGTTCTGGCTCTTAATTAAATTTCCTGCCTGAGTACCCAGCCACCTGTTTCTCTAGCTTTCTCAGAGGAAGAACTGCACCTTTTGGGGCAAAATTCACAATCCTGTTCATTTGTTATTTTTCTGGATTTGATGTGGACGTCAAGAAACCCCTCTGGTGGTTTCTGCATGTCTTATCTCTAAATGAACCAAAGCTTGATAAACATTTGTTGATTTGCTCTGCTGGTCACATGATAAACATTCCACAGTCATGGAGGGACGTTCTACTGTGTTTTACAGATGGCTGTAGACACTCAGTCAGACGTGTTGCCACTGATTTTGAGTCCAGATCTTGTGTAATTTGGTATCCCCTATCTCCAAGGTCTTTTGTCAGGTCTTTGCTCGATTTTGTGTTTCATTTTTTTAAGGACATGACTTTCAGATACTGTTCCTCTGCTGTAGTTTTTATACCTTCCACTTCATCTTTGTCCTCCACTTGTCCAGGCTTTCAGCTAGCAGCTCTTTGGCAATCACATTGTTGGTCCCAAAAAATACTATTTTATGCTGTCAAACTCTGTTATTGTTGGCATTTTTCATAGATTCAGTGAAACACATATTGGACACTGGGCACACATGGCATGCTTTTGTAACAGGCTGCTAGGAACAAAGTGCCTAAAAATACAATTCAAAATTGTTTCTGTGCTAAGTTGTCTGTTATGTGTAGACACAACTCTGGTTCATCCATTGAGTTCGGTGCCTTTTTATGCCAGAATGATTCGTAGGTCAGTGTGAAGTGCTTTGACAAACAAAATCATTCTTCTGAAAATGGTCAAGTACAAGAACTGTACTGAAAATTAGTGAAAAAGGCAGCCAGTATCAAAGGAAAAACTCAGAAAGAACTATTGGTCAAAACCATTTTAAAATATTAACAAGAACGCAGAAAAACTAATTGGAAATCAAATATAAGGAAATCTGGGGCTCAAGACTTTTGCTCAGTACTATAGTTAGCCTTTTACTGCATAACTTCAGAGTTTTCACTACATATATAAAAAGAGTCTGAACAAATGAAGTGAAAGGCGTACAACTGCAAGGTGATTGCTGCTGACACACCTGTATATTTTTACCTTTAATGCCATTGAGGGTTTGACTGTATGAGTTCACCCCATCACTCTCCTTGTAACAGGATTTTGCTCTTCTTTGGGTATCCAGGACTGAAATAGTCCATCATTTTGGAGCCTTTTCAGCTCAAGCAGCAATTTTAGACATTAAAGCTGGTGGTTTTAAAAAAAAAAGTGGTTTCTACACCATAATTTTCCTGCAGGTCACGGTGAAGTGAATGGATCTGAAATTGGTTCAATTTGGTATAATGATGCTCAGTTTAGTCCTTTCATTTAGTCAGAACAGGTCTAAAAGGTGCATGTGTGACACGGTTTGTCTCTTTTTGTGGGTAACAGCTTTTTGGACAGGTATTTGAATGTGTTTAAGCTAAATGGTTTAATTAAAATTGAGATGTATATGTATATTATTAGACCGAATCACCTTTTTTCTTCAAATTTTAGCTACAAAGTTGCTTTTTCCCCCCGTTTCTTCCTCAGCAGCATGTTTTCATGCACTGCTGCGTACATTCTCACAAAAGCCTGCAGTGTTGTTTTGATGAAGGAGCAGGAGGAAGAAGTGAGGAGGATAGTGTGTGTGTGAAGGTGGCGGCGATGAGGTGAGGAGATATTTCTGACTTGACTTCACAGTCGAGTGTCTGAAGAGGCTGACGTCAGCTCGTGGTTTTGCACCTTTGGTCACATTTTTTTTTTTTTTTTGCCTGGAAGTTTTGCTCTGAACGACGTGGCTGTTACAACCCCGGCCGTGCACAAACACACAGATCGACATTTGCAGGAGGGGAGAAAAAAAACAAAAAACCCTATGCATCCTGATTTCGTCTCCTCACACACACACACTCATGCACACACTCTGCCCCTCCCCTCCTCGTCCTCTCTCCTCCCAGAGGCACAGAGATATTTTTATCTCCCATAAAGCCCTAACGCTAATGAAGCATCGACGACACAAATACATTTCCATGATTTTTCATATCTGGCTTCTGCCGCCGCTGTCGTGACACACCGGAGGATTTCTGTCTGTGAACTTGTCACAGCACGTGACGTACCAGATTTTTCTGCTGCATTTCAGTGATAACTGTAAATTTAAAAATCGCCATTTAATCATGTATTCAGACCTAAAACCTCATTAGGTGAGAGAGGCAGCGAAGCGAGATTATTCCACTTATTTCCAGTCCATTTACTCGTTTGGAACTTTTTTATAAAACACTTCACAGTGTCAGAAAATAAGACCCACAGTTCCTCCAACACATTGTGACAATTGGATGTAACCAACACAAGTGCCTGATTTGGTCTTGTTTTAAAAGTTTAAGGGGAAAAATTTAGCTACAGCTAAAAAATACAATACAATCTGGAAATATTTACTTTATTGCTGTGTCATAAAATTGAAAATGCCCTCAAATTATAAATCTGTCACCCGACGCACAAGCCCAGACTCACAAACTCAGAGCTGTATCATGTTATTGCTATCGAGGGATGTGCTCTCGGTCTGCATGATGCAAGAGGCTGTCATCAAGCCTGACGTTTAGAGGCAGTTTAAGTCGTCGGCCTCGTAGCCGGACCACACAGCTTCATCCTACCTAAGGCATCCTGGCAGCACATGGCACATTCAGTGATACAGTATACATGGTTATCTAACATAATAATCCCCCCCTGCAAACATACAGTATGTATGCAGTGGGTCATGGATAACCTAAAAGCACTGAATCCAGACAGTCTTCTACTCACTCTGCTCATGCTGTGTGAATCAGTTAATTCCTACAAAGTAAGAATTAATAAGCCGTGTGGAGGTTTCTAATCCTAATGCTGTACAATTTTCCAAGGTAGAATGTAATTAACTCAAGTATTATACTTACCAAGAGTGTTAAATTACTTTTCCTTAGATTGTTTTTCTTGAATTTTGTTTGACAGCTAACTGTTAGAGCTTAATACAGACAGACAGGACAGAATCGGCCATAGACAAAGGCTTGTATTGTTATGCAGTCAGTAAGTAAACTGACAAGTGATAATTATTAGTCATTTGAACAAAGATTTACTAGTTCAAGCTTCTCAGATATGAAGTTGTTCTGGTTTTCTGTCTTATACGATTTTATGTTTACTGGATTTGTAAGTCATTGGCACCTACAGGAACTGCTCGGCCGTTGAAACCCATGTCATGAAGCTCCCGGTGCAGTTTTTGTGCTGATGTTTGTGCCAGAGGAGGTTTTGGAGCTCATTCTTTCACAAATCTTTGTAAAGGCAGGTGCTTGATTTTATACACCTGTGGCAATGGGACTGAAAACAGCTGACTTCCTCCCATCACCCCCAACTGGTGACGGCAGATGGCTGCGTGCTTCTGCCGGAGGTTTCTTCTTGTTAAAAGGGATTTTTTCCTTCCCACTGTTGCCAACTGCTTGCTCAAGATTGTTTACATCTTCTATGTATTACTGTAGGGTCTTTACATTACAATATAAAGCATTCTGAAGGGACTGTTGTTGTGATTTGGTGCTATATTAATAAAATAAATTAAAATAAAACTCAGTTGAATAAATTCAGAGGTGTTGCCCAATACTTTTGTTCACATAGTCTAACTTTGATTACATGCTTCTAAAAATAATATGCTTTGATGTGGCACTTCTTTGCATTAATGAAAAGATCTATAAAACTACACCAAATTATGCACACATTTTCTAACTCTGTCAACAGACTCGTCACTGTGTTTGCTTTTATAAAGAAAACATAATAATCATAGATTCAGTATTTTTATGTAAGTAAACCTGTAAATGCAATATGAATCTTGCATATGGAGAATGGCTCCATTAATGGTCCCATTTGAATAAATATTCCACCAGAGACGATTTGTCTGGTACCGTCAACAGAACGGGAAATTAGGAAAACAAAATGCCCCTTCATCTCCAAACCAGCTTCGCTGAACAGATTATGATGATAAACCATTAGCATACTTGGGCTGCAGCTAACAGAGTCTCAGCCCAATGACATTATGCAGGTCATTATGTGCGCAATTATGTTAATAATTTTCAAATGATAATGTCTGTCAAGACCACTGATGACATGCAACAGAAGAGCCAAATTACATCTACAGTGGTTTGTTTTGCTAGTATTTGGTGCTTTCTTGATTCTTTTAGTAGATGAAAAACCTGATTTTTTTTTTTTTTCCCCCCTTTTTAAAAATTTTGATGTTTCATTAATCTGTTTTCTTGTAAAGAGTTTTAAGAGAAGATACCACTGATACACCCTTTTGCTAGCTGCCAGATGGCTAACTACGAAATCAGTAGGTGTTTTTTGTTGTTGTTGGTTTTTTTTGTTATTTGTACACAAATGTATAAGAAAAACAGTTAACATATAACAGTTAGTTAATTGATTGGTTAAATCTGGAACGAGCCTAGTTGCCCCTATTTTTATGCTAAACTAAAGCAAGCTGACTTGATTATCATTATTTTAGTTTATTTTTTTAATAAAAGCTAGCACACGAAATCATATTCAGAAGCAGAGGATCCCTGTTTATGATAATGCTTCTGAAAGCCCCAGTTAACAACACACCCAACAAAAGAAAATGACATTACTAACAGCTCTACTGGCAGCTTAGATCCACACTAAAGCATAAAAGGCTTGTAATGACTGTTGACTGTGCCGACTTATGTGGTGCTGAAGGTAACTGACTTGCTTAAGGTAGCTCAGCCACATGGAAGCAGGGTTTTAATGGATTACAGAATTAGAGCTGACGGCGGCTCAGCATTGTGGTGGTGCGTCGTGTGAGATCGTGCTTTTGTCGCTGTGTTTGGATGACTGCTGCCTGCAGCAGGGTCACTGGGTCATGAGGTACATCTTGACTTTGATTAGAAGTAGCACAGCTGTGTCTTTGTGGGATCGTGGGGAATCGGCAATTCACTCCTGGTATTTCTGCAGATGCTCTGATTATTTACCTTTAACTCATCTTCATTTCTTGTTGACTAATACTGGCTGTATCTCTTTTGATACAGCCAGTATCAAAAGATATGTCCGTACACCACATCTGGACACTCTCTTTCTCTCTATCTTTTTCTTTCTGGTTTTAGTCATGGCCATCTGGTCTTTCCCTGCAGCCACAATGAAACGTTTGCCATTTAGAATTCAGATTAAGTGGAAGGCAGCTCCCTTGACGGGAAGGAATACTCCCTCTTTCTCTCTCTCACTCTGTTTTTTCTTTCTGTGACTCCTGACCACCCTGGAGGGGTTGGATGGTGATGCACGTACAATAAAACGCTGTTAGCATTCAGGTTGTAGTTGATGGATGGAAAAGCTCTTATTCACAGTTGTCAGACTCATTGTGGATTTATAATCTGACTTTCTTTGGCAGATCTAGCACTTAAAGTTTTGGTTAATTTTGTAAATTTTAACACAGCAGTGAAAGTAATGGTTGGCTGGGCCCTTTCTGTGTGGAGTTTGCATGTTTTGCCCACTTGGGTTACCTCTGAGTAATCTGGCTTCTTCCCACAGTCCAAAGATATGCATGTTTAGTTCATTTGGCAATTCACAATTGTGTGTGTTTGGACGTGAATAGTTGTCTCTCTTTGCCCTGCAAAAGGCTAGCGACCTGTCCAGGGATGGGTCCCAGATCACCCCCCCAAAGTCATGAATTGGAGAAGCAACAGGAAAAAATGGATGGATGGATGATCATAGACAATATCTGGATTTTTACAGTCTTGCTGGTAGAGTTGTAACTTGTAAGTCTGTCAGATATTGTTGCTCCAATGTGATGATAACAATCTAAGATGAGAGATAGATTAAGAACAGACTTCTTTCTCATTTCATAGGCTGTCTGGGATTTAGGTATTATTACTGTTTGATTGTTGATGCACTTCAACTTGGTACTGAACTTCATTATTGGTCTATATGTTGTCCAATACACGCCAAGTAGATCTTTTTTCCTTTTCTACTTTTTTTTAACAAGACACAGAAAAAGATGCATACAGTAATTTAGAAACCATCACAGTGTATGTCTAGCGGAGTGTATACAACTCCATTCTTCAGAAACAATCTGCACACTGTCTGCAGCAACAGAGGCCTGATAAATAGAAGTTTGTCTATATTATATATCATCCAACTGTTTTACAGCGGTGTCAGTCACTTTATAGAAGCTGTTGAAATACAGCATTGCCTGCAGTAAAAAGGGGGCTTTAAAAGGTTGTATATCATGTAATGTAATAGATGGTTTCCCCTGCACAGAATTAATGCCGGATGAAGGTTCATTTCCAGTCTTTATCTAAAAATAATCTGCTACCACTCAAAGTCTTATGTACTGCCTAAACTTGTGCCTTTGGATGTTTTTGAAGCATCTTCATCAGTGCAGTGTCACAAGCGTGGGCTGAGATCTGCCTTCCTCATAATATGTCCTCATAAAAAACCAAGCCGGTGAGAAATAGGAGACACTGAACAAACAGATGGGATTAACTCCAGTTTTAATTCCGATGAGAAGTCCAGCAGCTGCTTTTTCTTAGGTTTGTTCTCCCTATGTTACTTCTCTCCTATTTTCACTCTCTTCATCTCTCTTTCCTTCTTTATTTTTCTGTCTGCACTCTCCCTTGGCAGCAGTTGTTTTCTTTTTCCATTGCACCAAACCCAGGGCCAGGAAGTGTGTCCATGGTGACGGCAGGAAGTAAAGCTTAGACTGGTCAGTCCAAGCCAGGTCTCTGCGGCACACAACACACTGTCTTGAACTCTTTGAGATGGCTTGTTTTCGCATTTATCTGAAAGCCTCAGACTGCTTTAACTCTTGCATCTCTGACACGTCTTGAAAAGTGGTAATAGATTCCTTTCAGTCTGCTCTAATATACTGTAATTATTTCCTCCCTCACAGATATGGTGCTGTGACAATGCTGTGTATGTCTGCATGTGTGCATTTTGCTATGACTAGGTTTGCATGCGTACACTTACCAGTGTGTATGTTTGATAAACACAGCGTCTGGTCAGCCTCTTGCACCAGTGAACAACAAATGCAGCTAAATGAAGCAATTCTCACATTTTCACATTTTGGATTTCTCCCAGTATTCACTCACCAAAAACGCTTCGGTTTATTTCTCTCCTGCTCTTTTCGGTTTGGTGACCTTCACCCTGTGGCTTTACGCAATCTTGAGCCAAAAAATAAGGTGTATCTGTATGCAGGACACATCGACACTGTGCCCACAGAGTGTGTGTGTTTGTGTGTCACTTGGGAGGATTGATTGTTGGTTCTGCCCACTCAAACTCTCTCTAGTGCTGTTCTTCTGTAGAAGAATAGGAAGTTAAAATGCCAACATACACGCGAATATATGTAAAAGCAGATGTGTAGATACAAATGCAAATGTGTGTACATTCAAAAAATACAATGTCGTGTTGCACATGGATAAAAAAAGTTTAACTTCAAGGATTTTTGTTTGGATGCTTTTGATAAATTGTTGTGTTCAGCATTAGCACATGTGCTCAAAGTGCAAATTTTGTGTCGTTAAAAAGTAAATCTTAATACTGAAAGCAGAATTAGTTGTTCTGTGAAGTTTAATCAGGTGTGCAAATTTTGTGAAAAAAAAAATTTGTGTGTGTGTGTGTGTGTTAGAGAGAGAGAGAGAGAGAGAGAGAGAGAACAGTTTGGAGTGATCCCTTTGGATTATCCAGAGTAAACAGAGGATTATTTAAGGAGTATTAGATGAAATTTTTGAGGGTTGTGGAGAACACGAACAAAAAGTCGGTTGATCTGAGAAAAGAAAAAACAAAACTTGACCATATTTGATGCAAAATATTTTTTCCTTTGCAATTTCGGGGAACTGACTCATTAGACTTGAGCACAATCCAGCCCAGACAACCAATAAAACTCCTTCTTTCTTAGTCTTGTTACCGTTATTAAAGGAAAAATGCTAGATTGAAGGAGATCTTCCAGGAAACGGGTGTAACATGTCCTTTGTTAGATTAGTTTTTCAGATAATAGGTTTAACAACACTCCAGCAGATTTAACCATCAGGCCAGGAAGCAAAAAGCTTTAATCAGCTTCATATTCTTCTCGTCATGAAGTCTCATTCAGGTTGGGCATGTTGTTGTTTGAAGGTTTGATTGGGCAAGTCAGTTTAATCAGGGATTGTGTTCTATGAGGCGCACTGTAGATTAAATTTCCTCATTTTTTATCAAATCTGTTGGCTTTAACACATACAGGCCAGTTGTGTGGTAACCTTAACAGCTGAGGATTTAATCCAAGGCTGAGATTAGGCTTTATTTTTCTTGACAGTAACAATCTCACCACTCAAGAGTTTGTGAGTCAGCTTCCATTCATATCCTTTTTAGAGGTTTTTTTTTTGTCTGTGTTAATGTACAGCGCCACCAGGACGTCACTCATTGGTACAGCAGTATGTGATGAAGGAAGAGGGGCGGGTCTGACTGAGACACTTGTTACTCATGAGCTTGTAGCCAGTGGTCATTCCCTGTTTTGTCCTTCTTTCTGACTCTTATTAATGACCTTAGTTTACAAAACTTCATGTTTAATTCTATATATTCAAAAACTTTCAATTGAAACCAAGAAATTGTTTTCTGGGGTCACTGAGAGAGAGACTTGAGGGCCTTTTTTCCACAGACTTTGCCAGAATATATGCTATATATTTTGGCATTTGCCTTACTTTTCATACATGGGAGATACGTCCATCAGTTATATTGTCTACCTTATGCCTAATAACCAAGATTGACTCTTTATTCTTTTTTCTTTTCTTTTTTTTGACAGATAAATAAAAAACACTGCAATGCCAGGGTTCACAGCTAGGATTTGGGTTTTTAAATAATAAATTCATTTTTTTTCTCTTACAAAACAGCTCAATGCTTCTCATGTTAAAGTTTTTCTTACCTATTTACAACATTTTACCAACCACATCAGCTGCGAAGTTTTTGACACTCATTCTAATCCTTCAACTATGTTGTATTAAACGTAGAAAACAACCTAGCATCTGGGAAATACCTGAGATTTTGAGATCAACCTGACTCAAAATGCCACCTGACAATGCTGAGGATTTTTGTTGAAATTGAGGCACCATGTTCAAAAACATCTTCAGGTCTCAATTCAGTTGAATTCAATTCAATTTCATTTATACAGCGCCAAATCACAACAACAGTCGCCTCAGGGTGCTTTATATTGTAAGGTAGACCCTACAATAATACATACAGAGAAAACCCAACAATCATATAACCCCCTATGAGCAAGCACTTTGGCGACAGTGGGAAGAAAAAACTCCCTTTTAATAGGAAGAAACCTCCGGCAGAACCAGGGAGGGGCGGGGCCATCTGCTGCGACCAGTTGGGGTGAGAGAAGGAGGACAGGATAAAAGACATGCTGCGGAAGAGAGACAGAGATTAATAACAAGTATGATTCAGTGCAGAGAGGTCTATTAACACATAGTGAGTGAGAACGGTGACTGAAGAAGAAATACTCAATGCAGGTGGATTCACCAACTTATATCAGTGAGAAAAGTGTAGTTAAAACATTAAGACAAACTGACGGACTGTTTAAAAAAAGATATTGAAATCAGCTGTGCTATTTTTACACTCGGCAAATCTTCTTTTCTCCTCAATGAAAATGGGCCAGTGGCCTATATTCTCTGGCGCTTCACTGCTTCTCTCCAGATTAGTGCTTCCTCCTTTCCTCCGTTTCTCTCCCCTTCTTTCTCCATCTCTCTTGCTCTGGGGTTTTGAACTGATAAGTGCTGGCAGTGCCCGCTGCCTCATTGGACATGAGGCCGTCTGTAAGGAAGAGAAGTGAGCGTTCTTCTTTTTTCTCCGTCCTTCTTTATTTTTACCGCTCTCATCCAATAATCCCATGCACATTATCACTCTTTCCATTCTTCGTTTTCAGTTCTCCATCCCTCTTTTCACTGTCCAAGCCTGTGTTGTAAATGTTGAGAGTGCAGTGAGGGAATATGACTGACCAGAGAATGCTTAATCTTGTGTTGAAACGGTGGGATTCGCTCCAAAGCACGCAAAAACAAACAGGACATCTGAGAGAGAAACAGTTGGACTCGCACAAGATGAGAAAACAAACGCGCCAAGCGTTTGAAGGGGGGATCAGACATGAGTGATGGCGTTGCACGAGGTGTTTTATTTGGTGAGGTACATGGGCAATGTTCCCAGCAAAAGAGACATCAAAGTAAGATTAATGGTCAGAAATCAATTCTAATGTTTCCCGGCAGCAAGACGCTCCTGTGATGGTGACGACTTCAAAGCCTATCGTGTGTCTGTGCCATAAAGAGCACTAGGAGGCCTAAAAAAAAGCAAGTATGTAGTCGCTAAGTGAAAGTAAGGGCAGAGTGGCAACGAAGGACAGGGAAACTGGGACAAGGACAGAGAAAGAATCAGAGATGGGTGAGAACGATGTGAGTGTAGAAAGGGGATGGATGGCACAACCTTGGAGCATTGTGTTTGACCTTTCAGTGGAAGGATTGTATTTTAATTTAAGGTGTGTGTGTGTGTGTGTGTGTGTGTGTGTGTGTGTGTGTGTGTGTGTGTGTGTGTGTGTGTGTTGTGTGAGTGTCTGT
>VUQG01021312.1:0-25276 GCA_015106755.1 Etia nguti | reverse complement strand
CTCTGTAGAAGCCACATAAATGTCATCTTGGTTTAAAATCTTCCCTTTTCTAAAAGAGGAAAAATCTGTGTTTAATAGGATTAAGAGACACAGGGTGCTTCACCATTAGACTGTTATCTTAGTGTCTGCTATGAATAAAACATTTGTCCATTACTGAATCCATTTCATATTTCGAAATGTGATCAGAATCCATGTCAGCAAAATTTATAATATTTGCTGACTTTAAAGGCAGATTACCAGAGATATAGACTATTTACTCAAGAGCTGTACTTTAACCTGATTAAATATTGAACTTTGTACATTTATTATTGTACTCTTAGTTCTCTAATGATAAAAAAATATATATTTTACTTTTGATGAATTTAGTTATCTATACATACAGTTGGGTACATATAGCTGGTATTAGGTTTAAAATGATACCCATATCTCTGTGGTGAGATGTTTGAAAGTGGGTTGGAGAATATCTCGTAGCATCATTGCAGTTTAACTGTGGTACATGTACATGGGCCATGCTATAGTAAGCGTAGCTTACTGCCAGTGGGTACTTGCATAGAAATAATATCAGCCATTTGGCACCTGGCAAGTTAACCTTACATTGTGTGGGAATGTTAAACACTGACATCAGTAGAATTTATAACATGGTTTGGTTGTTGACGAATGTAATTTACAGTGTGAAATGGTTCATTAGTACAAGGATTTAGTTTCCAGGAATGTCCCCAATTTCCTTGCAGAATTTTAGTTTGTGATCGATTACTTTAAAAGTTTAGTGTTCCTACTTTTACATAAGAAAAAATCATGAATCCACAAGGCTTATTTAAGGCCACAGTCACACAGACCAGGAAACCAGTCAGCGACCTCCTGGCAACCTCCTGTTGCTAGTGAAAAATGTGTATTCCTTAACTGATTGCCAAGTAGTTGCTTGGGATTGGCGTTGGCCGCTTATTGAAAATGGCTGAATGGTTACACTATGACAGCAGACTTTAGCACACGTATTAACCACAAAATACATGTTGTCAGGTTGTGGGATTTAAGTTCTGAGACCCTTTCCGAGTAATTTAACCGTTTAATTTGTTTCTGCTGCAGTGAATACTGGCTGGGATTATGAAGAAGACAATAAAATTGGAAATCTATACACAAGAATTACCAGTGTCTCACCCATCTAATCATTTAGCCTTTTTTATTATCTCCATGTTGCAACATGTGGCTCATTTGTTCATTACTGGTTGGGAAACACTGGAAACAGTGGATTTGCAACAACTGTTTGATCAAACAGGAACCAAAATAAGCACAGATGGAGATTACTACTAAAGTTGCCCACAACTACCTCAGTAAAAATGATAAAAAGGGAGGAACAGCCGCATGCTAACAGCACAGTATCATTCTGTAGCTCAACAGGATGCTGCGGTGTAGCAGCGGTGGATCAAGCTGTTGCATGGCGATGTGAAGCGAACGCTGGTTGATCCCTGCGGTGATCGGACAGCTTTTCCTCCTTATTTGATTGCCATCTGCCGGGGACGGCTGTTTGTTGTTTAATGTTGGGCAAAAAACATGCAGCGAGGCAAACTGGCTCAGTTTAATGCCTGTGGCATTGAACACTGATCAATTTCTGACTTCTTACTCGCCATAGAGATTCTGCAGTGGGTCATAGAGGCTTTACAGCATGAGAGTTTTATTTTGTGCTGTCACATTCTTTTTAGCTACTTTCTGAGTGACTTTTTGAGCAAGTTTAAGACCAGGTCATTAAGTTTGTATTTATGTGATTCATAACAGTGGTGTTGGCTATAAAGTGACAGCGTTCCTTCTTTTCCAGTCATGCAGCTGTATAATGACAGTTGTTTGTAGACTCAGTATTTTTGTGTCTGATTTGTTTATGTTTTGGAATGTTTATATGTTTATATGTACAGTATTTTTTGGACCATAAGGCGCACCGGATTATAAGGCACACTGTCGATTTTTGAGAAAATTAGGATTTTAAGTGCGCCTTATAGTACGGAAAATACGGTAAATATGTTTTCATAAAGAGAAAGAGGCATGTTCTGGAGCTCTCCGTGCCAAAACGTTTTGTTGGCATGGCCATGAATGCAGTAAAAACAGTTGTAACCACTGACATGAACTCTCAGCTGCCCAGTTTTTCAGGCTTGGTTTTCTTTAAAGTAATTTTGGCGATTTCTGGAGCTCTTTTTTTTTCTTGTTTTGTTTAGTCCTGTCTCTCACTGTAATAGTTTCTTGCAGGCAGAAAATAGTTTATCCATGATTGTAAGACTGAATGTAAAAGATGGATGTAGTTACTACATCCAATCTTAATCTTGCATTCTCTCTCGTGGACAGCAGGGGGTGTCTCGTGCGGTTGCTAAAAGAAGTCGAATTGTAAATCTGCTCACTCACTAAACATTTCTCAGATTGCTTTATGTTTAAATGATGTTAAATAGAACATTATGTTTATTTTGTTAATAATAGTCTCGATTAAAGTCAAAAAAGGAGAATAAAGTAGGCTTAGTATATCTTGTACAGAAGATAATAATGTTAATTGTAAATAAGGAATCTATAGTTTTCAATTGGATTCACTATTACAACGTAGGAGAACATCTGAGGTTTTGGGGTGTTTTTTGTGCCATCCCTACTAAAAAGTTTCTGCAGGCACCACTGGTGATGACAACATCAGTGGTAACAGGAAAGAGTTTTTACGCAGTAAAAAACATGAAATCCAACTTTTTTTTGGTTTTAATTAAGACTGCAAATACCAGAAACCACATCCACATAAAATACTGCTATTAAAACAAACAGAAAAGCTACTTTGTTTCTGTCTCCATCCAAGATGACTTCATCACTCCACTGAACTGAGGAAACATCTTTCATACATATGTAAAACCTGCTTTCACAAGAATTGAGAGCGTAAGTAGCTGCTAATCAAATGCACCTAGCTAACTGATCATCATTGGCAGCTCTGCTTAGGTTTGCAAAACTGCTTCCGGAACAATGTCCATTGGAAGGATGAGACGAAAGTGGAGATTTGGCCATAATGCGCAGCACCATCTTTGGAGAAAGCCAAACACGGTGGAGGGCTGATGATTTTTGGCTTGTTTTGCAGCCACTGGACCTGGACACCTTGCAGTCATTCAGTCGCCCATAAACTTCTATGTAGATTAAAGTATCAAAGAGGTAAATGTGAGGCCATCTGTCTGACAGCTAAAGCTTGGTTGAAACTGACCCAGTGATCAGGACAATGATCTTAGGCACAGCAGCAAATCTACAACAGAATGACTGAAACAGAAAAGAATCAATGGCCTGATCAAAGACCAACTTCAGCCTGACTCAAAAGCTGTAGTAGGACCTGCATAAACAAATGCCAGCAAACTTCAAGAAAGTGAAGGAAGCACTGTTGTAAAGAAGAGTGGCTCCATCTAAGTGACAGGCTGATAAAATCATGCAGAAAACAATTACCCTCAGTTATGGCTGCTAAAAGTGGTTCTACATGCTGGTGAATCATCGGGTGTACTTATTTTTGTTTGGTTTTTTTTCATATGACTGTATCTATTATATTTGAACTTGTACAGTCCCACAGCCCTCTGTCTTGATAAATGCAACACAAGAATCAAAAGTGATTTGTAAACAGTGTGTGAAGGCCTAATAATGAGCGCTTTCTTTAGCAGCTACTTATAGTTGGTAACGCATGCCGTCACTTCAGTAAATAAAGTTGTGCTGCACTGGGAAATCGGCCAATGGCAACACAAAGATGAGTGCAAATTTGTACATAAATTTCAAACTGTACACCAGAAACAACAGATAAAATTATTTTGGCCAAATTCCTCTGCATATTTCTTTATTAATGTTTTTTATATTTTAATTCATAGTTAGTGAGTGCAGATATATGGGAATTTAAAAAAACAACAACAACACCAAAGCAGGTGGGTTGAAGTGAAATGCTTGAAAGACAGGGCAATTAGCTATGTTCTCAGAGATGCTAATTTATATCTGTTTTGGGTGGGAGGGAGATTTCTGACCTGAGATGTAGATTTTGGAGGCGGACTTTTGCTGTGACCTGCAACTGTGAGCTCTTCTGCCTCCCACTCCCTGATCCCTTACCTCCTCCTGCTCATATGAGACCAAAGATGCTTTTACTGCACTGAGAGATGAGAAAAGAAAACAAGATCTACAGAGAGGGAAAGACAATATGAAAGAAATTCATTTAAGATCACTTAAACCATGGCATGCTTTAAAGTAGCATTGCCCAAATTAGGCAGAGATTACATCAGGTAATTATATAATTTCTGGAAAAAGAGCCGTTGCTCTGTCAGAATAGGCGCTGCTCTACGTGGAGCGCTGAAGAGATTTTTGTGAAGTCGTTTATGAGAGATTTAAAGATGGAGAGTGGGTGGGACTCCTACTCTCTGCCTCTCAGTGCATCTGAGTGAAATAGAAAAATATCCTGAGAGAGAGAAAGAGATGAGGGGAGGTAATGAAAGGTCAGGTTATATTTAATGGACAAGACTGAAACCAGCTCCTCTGCCTCCCTGAGTAAAACAAGATGACTGAGTGATAGCAATTAGTTTTTACTGTATTTTTATTTTATTTTTATTTGTGTCCCTGCCAACCTCTGGTTTCTAGCAGGGGACCAGAGGTTTCTAAAGGGTGGGTGAGTTTGCTGGTTGTTGCTGCCGGTGGTCACAAAGAGGGCGGTGCACAAAAAAACTTCCTTGTGACCATGGTTTGGTCACTAGCAGATTGCTGCAGTTACCCATTGTTTACGTGGAAAACACAATTTTATATGCAAATAATGAACCGCAAGCGGTTAAGAAAATGGAATATCTTTGCTTTCAAAGTAAAAGTTGTGCCTTGCGGCTGAAACTAACACACATCCAAAGACAGCTTTGAGGGTGAACGATCTCTGTGTCTAGCTTGTGTTGCACCTTTCACTGTTTCACTACCATTTAGCAAGTAGCTGGCGGGTGTTTATAGACCAGACCTTCTCCTTGGCATCCATGCAAACTATGGATGACAAGGTTTTTGGTACAGCATTGTATATCGCAACCAATTTCACCTTGTGACTCGTAGCAACACTCTCAGTTGGGCAATACTTCTTTTTCTTTAACAGCTGATGCTTGCTAGCTTGTTGTCAACTGGTCTGTAGGCCTAAAGTTTGACAGGGAATGACTGACGACCTACTTTGCAATATGATCTCTGGGAAACTAACTTAAGAATTGCAAACATAAACATTACAACTGGATAGAAAGATGCTAATGTACTGTATCTTAATTTCCACAGCATATTTAGTTGATAGATAAAAGATTAATATTCAAAAGTACTCTTTCACATCAACAAAGAGTTGCCAAGAGTTGGATAACTCTAATGTCTGTGCAGTGAATTTGACACTAGCAGACAACAAATTGTTGGCTTGGTGTAGGTAACAACATCTACAAATGTGGAACCACTTCTCTTACTTCATATATCTCATGTTTCATAAGTAAACAACTTTAACGGGACGTATATTTATTGTCTGCGGCACTTATGTTCAGACATAAACAGATGGACGATCACGGCAACCAAGAAAACAGCTTTAAAACAATTTTAACCAAACCATGATCTTTTTCTAATCGCAGGCATGTAAGATATTTTGAATTAATAACAGATTAAAAATAATACAAATGATGTGTAAAAAATCTGTGATGTGTATGACTCGTTCAACTTTGTGTGAACAGTGAAATGATTCAGTCTTCAACCAACCTCTCCAACCTTCAAATGTGAATGTTTTCTCCTTTTAAAACTGTAAAATAGAATTTTTTTGTAATTTTATGGACACGATTTAGCATTTATGAACTGAAAAATTGACTTCTGAGATACAAATCAATAGAAAAGAGGCCATGACTGTATTACGTAGTGCCCTGAGAGTGCCTTGACTCATATGACTCATACTAATAAACAACTAGTTCAGGATGTCTGTTTGGGATCTGTGAGATTTTGATGTGCAAGTGTCGATAATTTTCTTTGAGCTCATCTTTCTAAAAGAACAATAAGCTTATGCCATGGGGAGTCAGGGTCTTCGCCCAAATTGTACTCAAAGCTGGGGTCACATTTGTTATTTTAATCTGCAATAAACCTGGAAATTGATGGATCGTGAGCTGGTTGAGCTAATATAAATTACTGGCATTGTGGTTTATTTGAAAGATTTAAATATTCATGTTAAAATTTAACTTAAATATTTGATCTGATAGATAAAGGACATGTTATTTGATAATGAAAATATAAATCAGTTGCAAGCCAAAGGTCTTAGATGTATTATAAACTTATTACCATCTGGCAAACTCACAAGCTAACAGCATTTACACACCAGGAGTCATCGCGATTTCATTAGTGTTGAAATACTAAAAAACATTCAGTAGAAAAAACCAAACGTAACCCAACTTTAGACTAATTTGCCTGGCCTGAGCCATGTTTGTGTGTCCAGAATATACAGCAAGCCAAGAGAAAGAACGAGAAGTCTTTTAATAATAATAGACTCCGTACAGGGGTAACCAATTCATACACCTGATGTAGGGGGACTAACAGCAATAAAGACAAAAGGCAATATCTGTGTGAGGGAGCAGGAGAGCAGGGGTGGGGGCGGAAATGGAGTGCTGGCAAAGATGAACCAGTTGCACAGTTTGAATAAATTGTGTAGAGCGGAGTCTGTTTCTTGTTCCAGATCTCTGTCAGAAAGATTTTGAGCTGCAATCCTTGTGGTTTGGTTGCTATGGTAAAATCTAAAGGCTTGTCTCCAAGCTGAAGTCCAGCACAGTTGTGTGTGTGCTGTGTTTGTGCTTGTGTGTGTATTTGAAGGCGAGACGGACAGAGTGTGTGTGTGTGTGTGTGTGTGTGTGTGGGGGGGGGGTTATTTGCCTTTGATACAAGGAGCCACACAGGAGACGTGTATGTCAGCATGTCCATTGATCGTATGACTGTCAGAAGATCACAGTCAAGAGATGAGCATCCTCACGATGTCTCTTTGTGCTCACTTGTATGTGTCTGAATGCATAGTGCTCACTTTTTATTCCTTTATTGTGTAGGTCACTTTTTCTGTATTTCAAATGGACTAAAAAAAGAAACTTTTAATACATGAACTTTTGAAGGTTTTTTTTTTTCTTAATAAGTCGATCACCCCTGTGGTTTTGTGGGCTTTTATTCTGAAAGAGACTTTCTCTCTCTGTAATATTTTAAGGTCTTTACCTTCCAATATAAAGTGCCTTGGGATAAATGACATCGTTATGAATTGGTACTGTAAAAAAAAAATTTAATTCAATGTATGAAGTGAGGTGAAGTAGAGGAGGGGGGAGAGGAGGTCTCGGCCCTGTCGCTAGGTAACAGTCTCCAGGCCTAAAGGCAAAGCCAGGCTTGGTTTCCATGGTGATGTCATTGGTGAATGGAGTTTGGGTGGTTGTGGTATACATATACTCTGTGTGCGTGCGTGTGTGTGTGTGTGTGTCCTGAACAAAGGGAGCAAATGGAAAAAAGAGAGAGAGGAAGAAAATGAGGCCTTTAATGGAAATCAAAGCATCAGCTTTCAGTCCAAGGTCTTCTGCATTAGTATCAGTCGTTATCTTTGTTGTCTCACATGCTGCCTCGTGTTTTGGTACGAGATACTGATCAGCTGCTGCTGTGTCTACTCCAGGACAAATCGTGCACACGCATGTTGTCGAACATATTTGGGGGGGAGAAAGAGAAACAGTATTAGTGGGTGAGCAGTGTGTTGTGTCTGAATGGATAATGACCTGATTGCACAGCAGACTATGGGAGGTGGGCAGGGAGGGGGTTAACAGTTAACCGTAATGAAGTGGAAGAAGCTTCTATTCACACTGAGAGCTGTGGGAGCGCAGTTAGGACTGAACTACGGCTTGAATTGTTTTTGCTTGAATTCAGTAAACACTGAGAAGGGACATCAGCTGCTAAAATGCATCCTTGTCTGCAAATTTATCCGCTGCACTTTATCCAACATTGCTATAGCTAAAAAAAGAATCCTTCCATATGAGGTCATTTATATTGTGCACTGTGATTAAATGTATTCATTATTAATCTTTGGTTCTCTTCTGAAGTGTGTCTCTTGTCCCGTCTTCCTCTCCTCTCTAAGCCTGGTTCTGCCGGAGGCTTCTTACTGTTCAAAGGGAGTTTTTCCCTTCCCACTGTTGCCAAAGTGCTTTCTCATAGGGGGTCATCTGATTGTTGGGGTTTTCTCTGTATTTCTGTAGGGTCTTTACATTACCATATAAAGCACCTTGAGTAAAGAGCACACATTGGCACAGCACAGACACTGTAAAGGAACTTACATCTGGTGGCGTGCATGACATCTGCCAACTGGATGGGTAGAAGGGTATCAGCTTAGTCATCAGCACAGAGATCAGCTGATCTGCTGGTATCGTAGATGAGCTTCACTTCACAGCCTGCCTCAACTCTCAAAATAGAAGTGCGTCTTTCTTCTCTACAGCTCTAAGACACTGCAGCGTGCATCGGCACTCTCCAGACACTTGGAAACAAAACGAGGTGCAGCGTTTTGAAATTCATGCAAAATTCAGTTATGGCTGAATGCTCCGGACTTTCAGCTACACATGTCTGCATACAGGATAAGAGAGCCTGTGTCACTAGATACGACTAAGCCCCGGGGCCTCCTTTGCACAGTGTTTTCAGAGTTGCATAGTTCAGATGATTGCACACATGAACAGCCATAGGGTAAATAATCCGCTCTGTCTACTGAACAATCTCAGACTACTCCTGTAATTTGTTTATATGCCTCAAATGATTGTTTTGCATTTCCTGTGACAGGCTTGTTTTGCTGTCCACAGAAAAAAACAGGGCCAGGAGCCAGTTAGGTTAGCTCAACTCAGACTAGAAACAGGGGAATTGAATGCAGTGACTTAGTAAGCATAAAAGTGAAGGCAGGCAGATTTCTTGGCAGTGATATTGATCCGACGCTTTCTCAACATGTTCAGCTATTCTTGTAATAACAAACTATGTTAATGCAACATAACTTTAATAACATAAGCTCCAAACCTCCTTTTGCAAGTCCAAATCTTCCCCTTGCATAGTTGATTACAGCCAAATTAGATTTACTGCTCATTCAAACGTTTTGCCACTAATGACTTTCCATATATTCGCAGCATAACTTTGAACTTCTGTTTTTAATTACAAAAGTACCATGTCAGACAACCTGTGTCTCACTTTCTGTTCCCGAAACCTGTTTTTCTTGTTCTAGATTGCCTGAAGGCCTCTTTAAAAATTAAGTGTAGTGACAATGTACACGGCGAATAAGCTGACAGAGCTGTTGGACTTTAATTATAATTTCAGTGACAGCTCTTCCTCCTGCTCGCACTTTCACATGCAAACACTCGGGCAGAGCGAGAGCGAGCGAGAGGCAGCAGAGACAGAGGAACGAGCAGACAAAAGCATGTTTGTGTTCATGAGAATGTGAAGCACAGTGGGTCTCTATGTATGGAAGCAGTGTCAGGCTCGTCCCAGAGAGACCAGGCAAAAAGGGGAGGGGTTGCAGTCAGAGACGCTTTAACAGACTCTTGTGGTTGGAGCACGGTTGCAGTACTACACAAATATAAATTAAGAAAAACAGTCTTTTACTCCTTTACAGGGAAATCAGGGACTCGTCAGTCGCAGAAAACTGATCTTTTGTGGCGTTCAGCTCAGTAGTCAATAACGTGATAAAGGTGGTTTCATTCATCGTCATGGTTTCTGTATCAGTTGTCAGGCAACAACGAGCCTTGATGCTCAAACCAAGAAAGCAGTGTCATCCTTAGTTAATAAAACGGCTTTCCGTGTTCATTGAGACTTTTTCTTTTTATTTATCCAACAAATGAAAAATATGCAGTTGAGAACATCTGACATCTGCAGACTTTCAACTTCAATTTAAAGGGTTTTATATTACAATTTTGCATAATGTGCATATTCATTGCAGCAGTTGCATTTTATATACAGTCCATACATATACATAATTTTCAGACGCTCAAAAATAGTTTGAAAAACTCACAAAATTTTAATCAAAAACAATTACTTTTAATGCAATGGCTGCCTGAAGTCTAGATCTCATATAACACTGTCCACATAAGTTCTGGACCTACCTGTACAACAATTACAGTGATTTAAAGTGCAAAATATGCCACATATACTATACCATTATAATTAGCAGCAAAAAGATAATAAATTTGGGACAATTTTTAAAATTTTGGCAAACAGCAAAGTTAACTATCTTGCATAAATTAAAAGAAATGAGCTTCCATAGTTGAGCGAACATAAGGTGGTGATCGCTGAGAGCACTGAGGGAGCTAAAAAGTGAAAGAAAAGAAATTTGGAAAAAAAGTAAGAAGGGCACACATCAATAAAACAACAACATTCATTATTTCTTTATTTGTCTGTAGCAAGGCCACGACTGTACATTTTCAGTAGACTCCTCTTGAATTCATAGAGGAATAAGAGTTAAAGGCAGCAGGGAGTCGGAGGAATGTAAACGAGGTGGTGGGATAGAAACACTAAATGTAGCCACTTCATCCATTCTTGTTTTGTTTTGCCATTCTCATATAAAAGTACACAAAAGCAGCGCCAGTCTATTGTGGTGCAAAACAGGGAGCAGGCAGGGCGACCTGGGTCGAGAGAGGAGGCTCACACACACACACACACACACACACACAGACAGAGTATTGAGACCCTCATTGTCTCAGTGGAGTTAAAGGGGCATATTCCTGCTCTCTCCCACGCAGAGCTATGTGTTGATTGAGCAAGTTGCTCTGGTTAGAGAGGAGATGAATGTGACATTTAAGACTGAAATAACACACAGACACACACGCACGCGCGCGCACAAGCATGCACGCACTGTAAAAATGCTCTGTCATCATTGTGCTCTCGCCCGAGGCTGAGATCAGGGTTCAGAAAAACCAATCCAAATGCAACCATTAGCCATTAGAGAACAGACAAACAAATGTGACCTTAAATCAGCCTCTGGGACAGTTACATTAGCCATCATATGTGCTCTGCGGCTCTGCGTTGGCCCACACATCGAGTGCTGATTTGAAGACTTTGTCGCTCTCTGTCAGTGTCTGTTCATCTAGGCACCAGCTGTTGACTCCAAGTGCTTTTTTTCTTTTAGTGTGCATAAATGGTAACGTGTTATTTTCTGAATGATCGAGCTTAGAAAGTAGTGCATGTGGTGTTGTAGTTTCAGGCACAAATATAATGCCCCCGTTGATGAGGCTAGGACGATATTGCTGTGCAGTGAGATGCTCTTGCTTGAGCAAGCAAAGCTGCCTCTACACTATGTAACGCTCCACAGCGAGTGGGGGCCCTCTGGTGGCAGCAGTAGACAACAGCTGCACCGTTATATAGGTCACGGCGCTGATCATAGAGCTCTTCTGGGCTCTCTGTATGCCGTGTTTATCTGTGATGAGACTGAGGGGATCAGAGGCAGACAGACCTGCGTGCCAGTGCCCATGATGCACTGCACAGAGCTGCTGCCTCTCGCCAGCTGCATGTATGCCAGGGACAAGTGACCGGGGGGATGGGACAAAAAGATATCAAATGAACAGTTCATGTTTAATTATGTATAATTATGTTGCACTTGCAGGATTCATAGAAGGTCCTCCTACAACTTGGCTAACTCCCCAAAGTCGCCCAAAGTGTCCCAGAGCAAAACAACAGATCCTCTTGAGTTCCCAAAGAGACTTTTTTTGGTTTGTTTTTTAGGTGACCTTAATCATTTCAACAAAGCTAATCTGCAGCCTCAGTAAACTCTCTCAGGGACGAAGAAATCTCTCCAGGACTTAGGAAATCCTGAGGCAGCCATGTGATTGGTTGGAAAATGTTGGAAAAATTTGCATTTGGCAGCCCACTATGTCTCAGCCCCTCTATCTTTGTCACCAGACTTCACAGTGCAAACCAGGGAGAATTGTGTGTGTGTGTGTGTGTGTGTGGCATTTAAAAATGTCAAACCATGTCATAAGTAAGCTGCAACAATTAAGAGTGAGCTTACTTTACTGATTCACTCTTGTTTTTTGCAGTCCACGTGTGACAACTTTAGTTTACCTAAGAGTTGAGATGATACGATCATCATTTGATTAATCAGGAGAAAAATAACATGTCGATGTTATAATATATATAATGTGAAATGAATGCTTATCCAGTTTAGGGTCTGGAGCTTCCCAGGCCTCAGTGGCCGAGAGGCGCGTTACACCCTGGACAGGTTGCTAAACTGTCGTGGGGATAACACATAAAGACAGACAACCGTTCACACTCACATTCACACCTACAGACAGTTTAAAATCAGCAGTTAACCTGACCCCCACCTTGTGCTCTGTAGGAGGCAGGAGGATTACCTGAAGAGAACATGCAAACTCCACAGAGTAGGACCTTCTTGGTGAAGTGCTAACCGCTTCACCGCTGTGCTCCCAAAAAATAAATCCCAATAGATCGAACATGAATATAAGTATAAATGATTTAACGCAGCACCTGCACAAATGTCTCTGTTGTTCCTCCCTCTCTCTTCACGTCATGCAGGTCGGCGCCACGCAGTCATCTGAATATGAAAGTGCATGCAAATCACTCGACCTAAATTATGATAAAACCGAGATATGATTTACAGTCTCACTATAAAAGCTGGCATTTTACCTCATGGTGCATTTTCTTTGCTTCCTCTAAACCAATGGCGCTGAGCGAAGCAAACAAGCTGCACAACATGTCTGACACTCTGTCTGTTTATGTCTCTGTTTCACTGGGGGGGGGGGCTCTTTTTTTTCACACACTCCTACACACTCACACACAGCACACAAAGACAAATACCCTCATACCATGTCTTTGTAAGAACAACCTTAACCCTAAAATCCTTAAAACACGCGCTCCTTTACCGCTGGAGTGATCTCTGACCACGGCATGCCTGTGTACTGAATCTTCTGACCACTGCTTACATTTCATGTCAAAGCTGAAAAGAAGCAGATGTTAGAAGAAGGAAAAATTGTGAGTCAAAACTGTTAGGCTTAAAATCTGTTATTCAAACTGGTATTGAAGTAAAACATAATGAAGCACAGCTTTATTTTAAGTGTAAATAGAGATGTAAAAAATTACTATCTCGACTCTGTTTATAGAATTTAACGTTATCGTCATAGAATGAATATTTATTACATTGTAGCTCCAGTGGATTACATAATAATGTATGTCAGCTGTTCCCAAAGTGTGTGCTGTCGCCCCCTTGTGGATCATGATTGCACAGCAAATGATTCATAAGATGTTTTATTGAAATGAATTAAGGCGAGGCTTTTAAATTTGAAAGTTGGGCAAATAAACGTCATAATAATAATGATGATAGAGAACAATATATATATATGTATATGCATATGTATATATGTGTGTGTATGTATGTATGTATGTATGTATGTATGTATGACTGATAAAACATATGAGATTTAAATGGCATGTTAATTTATTTTTATGTCCACTACTTCTGAGCTGGAGCTTATATTTTATATTGTGGGGGGAAAAATGCAGCTCTGGCTTTCATTTCAGGTGTTACTTCAGTGCCAGGACATTTTCTTTTCAAATCTGGGTATACACTCATAGCCATAATATTAAGTACACCTGCTCAACCCTTCTTCTCCTGAGTTTCTGCAGAAGACGACCCCAGGTGCCACTCCTGTCAGCTCAGAACAGGAAACAAAAGCTGTAATGAAGGCAGGGTCACGAAAACTAGACAACAGATGATCTGAGAAACGTTGCACGGTCTCAGTCTCGATTTCTTTCTCCTGCAACATTCAGATGTTAGAATCAGAGTTTAGTGTACAACGTCAAAGCATGAACAGGAGATTAACATCATGGATGTGCAGCTGAGAAATCTGCAACAACTTTGTGATGCTGTCATGTCAACACGGACCAAACTCTGAGGAATGTTCGCAGCATCTTGTTTAGTCTTTGCCATGAAAAGTTAGGACAGTTCTGAAGGCAAAGGGAGGACCAAGGTGGTATATGCAAGGTGCACCTAATGCTGGGGCCAGTGAATGTAGAGCCGGCACACAAAATGTTTTTTTTTTTCCTCTGGTCTCCTCCCCAGTCGAACCAGGAGTCACATGTTTAGCCGCATGTTCTCCTGAAATTGTTAGGTTTTCTCTATTTTCCTTGTATATCTGCAGGGTCTTTGCCTTACAATATAAAGCGCCTTGAGACGACTGTTGTTGTGGCTTGGCGATGTATAAATAAAATAAAATTGAATTGAATTGAAACACAGAAAAGCCAACAAACAAAGAAACTGTCGTCTTCAGTTATTTCACTAGGGGGAGACAGTCACAAAGGTTTGCATAAGCACAAGCAGGAGTAAGAGGTGCTTTTTATACGGGGAAATATTTTTTGCTGCTGAATAACACTTATTTGACACATCCATATTTTGCACCCTGCAAGAAGAAGCTGGTGTTAACCCCAAATAAAATGCAGTGCCCATGTTCATTATTATCGTTGCATGTCTCATTGCATTTCTAATCTTCATTTGTGATATTCTCTGATGTATTTTTAATCATTTTCTGGACAAATGGGAGATCTGTGAAACCTATATGAAGTAAAAAGATTATCAAAATAAATCCATAGACTTCTGGTGGAGAAAAATAGACTGAATGTTGAATAAAATCCTCCTCTGGGTTAAAAGATCTTCCCTTTGGGGCCTTCTTGTTATGGTTAAAAGTCTGTGTTTTGTCCAGATTGGTCCTGTTCTTTCTCTTCAGTCAGTCTCCTCTTCCAACTCTCTGCTAAAAACCAAACCCTGGCAGCAAATGACCTTAAAAAAATGAGATGACTCTGTGTCTTTGTGCTTTTCCATCCCACTCTGACGGTATGCTATTGTCATCAGCTAAGTTTTCCTCGCTGTTTTCCATTGTGGAGTCTGGGAAGTAGGTGGGCTGCTGCTGCTGCACACAGCAATATTAGATTGAGATAATTTAGGAAGCTCTTTCCCTCATCGCCATAGATTTCGTTCTTTCACGCTGCCGTTGTTGCTACTTTAAAAACATCCTTTCAATTCTAACCTTTCTTCTTCCTCTTCCCCCTGCCTCTGACCAGACCATGGCGGAGTACAGCTCTCTGCTCAGCGACCTGTCTGAAAACATCACCAACGAGGACTTGGAGCAGCTCAAATCTGCCTGCAAGGAAGACATCCCTGAGGACCAGAGCAACAACATCACCTCCTCCAAAGAGTGGTTCAGCTACTTGGAGAAGAATGACAAGCTGGCCCAGGGTGAGAGACACAAATTAGATCCACTTCTTGTTGCGGTTCTTTACATATGTGGCTTAAATTGATGTCAGAAACACCTTTATGACCTTATATTAGCTTGCAGCCAAAAAAAACTACTCTAATAATGCTTCCTAATGCAGATAACCTGTCGTACATTGAACACATCTTTGAGATCTCACGGCGACCGGACCTGCTGACAAGGGTGATCGAGTATCGCACCAAAGTGCTCAAGATTTCTGAGGATGATGAGATCGACACTAAGCTCACACGCATCCCTTCAGCCAAGAAATACAAAGGTAGCACACTTTGTCTTAAAAATGGAGAATGTTGCATTTGTTTATTTGAAAGATTGTCCACTGCTTGGCTCAATGGCCTCCCAAATCTGATCTAGTTCTGCTCTCTAGTGGCTCAACCAAATAACTGCCTGAGCAGCTTCTTCAGTGATCTTCATTCTCAGTAAATGTATGAAATTGGCTTCTCTGCTCATAAAGTAGATTAAAAAGAAATCATGTTTTACATAATTATACTTACAGCGTCAGTCAAACTGGATTGATTTTGTAATCATTAACTAGTAAAATGTAAAGTCACAACAAAAGCTTCAACATTACTGGAAAGGGCAATATGTGAGAAATAAAGTAATTACTATGTTGTATCAGCCGTATTTCCTTTTCTTCCTTTTCCACTTTTTTATTTTTAAACTAAATCTTATGTTTTATTTTCAACATTTTAGTCACTGATTTAATATGCAGTTGAAATATACTGCTGGTATTATACAGACTGTAATTTCCAAAATAACTGCAGTAATCTGTAAGCTGTTAAGAGGTGGAAATGAATTCAGAGGCATCATGTTGAACTAAAAATGTTCCTTTCCATTCTCTACCTATTCGTTTTTTATTTAGTTTTTTGGTTAGTTTAAGTCACGTAGGATTTTTGTCTTGTAATAGCGTGAGGTTATTACAACATAAAAATGTAAGGACAATGGTCAAATTAAAAAAAAACATGATATATATGTTATTTGATGATATATCCAGCTATGATGTATAAAAATTCTTGGGTGTTTTTGTCATTTATCCACTGCTGTTGTTTTAAAGAATGATGACGAGGAAACAAAAAAAAAAATCTTTCCAAAGAAGAGTTTATTCATCGTGTTTAATTAATAATAATCAAAGTGTTACAAATAATGTGCTTACTGACATAACTAATGATTCTATCAGGCAAAAAAAGAAGAAAAATTGCAGATAATGTAGAGTTTAATCTTTTCAGGTAGGGTCAGTCTTTGTTATATTACAAAAGTAAAAAAAATTAAATTAAAAAAAATATTTAAAGCTGTCAGTTAATGCCAGTTGTCTTCAAATAGGTCCTTGAGTTCAATATTTTTCTATTTTCTGGATGTTACTTAGTAAAAATAAAAGGCACCAAAAATGTCATGAATGTTCTTAGTCCTGCTGTTTATACAGTGATTAACAAATTCATTAAACTGCCACATAATGTAAGGATTATGACACAGCTGCCCTTAAATAGCGGCATTCATTTACTAAGTACAAAATTATATTTTTAAAGATAAAACATAATTAATGTTGTTATTTGGGAATTTTCAATTTTACCATTTTGTTAAAAAAGTAAATCGCATTACAACTTTTAAAAAAACAACAACTTTTGTGATGTGAGGAATATGTACAGTGCTTGTGTTTATGACGGTGCACTGTCAGAAAAACAAGAAAACACAAATATTTTAGAAATCTTATCAAAAATTAGTTTAAAACTAAACATTTTACCCGTTATGTTTTAGACAAATAACAAACTGAATTCACATTTTTATGGCCAAATTTGAGGAGGCACATTGGACATTTAACAAGTTTCTGGTCAAAAATGTTTCTAGCATTGTTGGCACATTTTTGATGAGAAATCAAAGTTTATTCTGATGCTGTGTTAACAGAGACGTGTATTGTGTTAATGTGAAACAGCAGAAAAAGTTCCTTATGCCTGAATCTGAGTCTAGTCTTAACAATTTACTATAAACAGCTATAAATCGAGCTGTGTGAGTCAGACATATGTTGAAGCATTTACTTTATGTGAGAAAAGACTTCAAGCATTTGTTTTTGATGTGCTGTCTTATACTTGTTGTCTTGCGCCTTTTGAAAGACCAGGTTTCTTATGAGTACCCTTTCTTTCTCTCAACTCTCTTTTTCTGACACCCCACCCCTCCGCTGTGAAATAAAGACATCATCCGCCAGCCATCTGAAGATGAGATCATCAAGTTGGCCCCACCCCCTAAAAAAGCATGAGGTCACGAAGTCCAGCCCTGATCTTGGCACCTTGATTTCTTCACTCCTGGCACTCCAGTTATCCAATCAACCGTCTTTGGCCAGCCCTTCCTTCTTCACCCCTTTGCACATCCAGCCACGTACCCCCACCCCCTTTCCCTGCATTACCACATGCCAGAACCACGCGGGCCGCCACCAACACAAGCAACCAATCCGATTGTAGTGACGCAGCCTCTTCCCAAGCTGTGGAGAGACTGGAAGCTGCAGAAAAAAAAAGACATTACATGAAGAAATCTGGAGACGGACCAACAGAGTATGTGTGTGAGGAGAGAGAGAGAGAGAGCCAAAGTCTGCCCCCGATTCAGGCACTGAGTGGGTCAGTTCAGAATGAGTGTGATCTTTGATACTGTGTTTATTGCAACCATCTGTGTGTGCATGCCAGTCAAGGTTGTCAAATTTAAAACAAAGACTACATCCTTCCAAGAGGAAGCAGAAATTACAGCCCCCTGCTTCTAAACTAAACAACAACATGAAATGGCTCATTTATTTTTTCCAAAATGTAATTTAAAAAAAGAAGAAAGAGAAATACTAAAGGTGTGTATGGATTATAGGTATAATGCAATATACTTACGACTAACAGAATTAACCACTAGTTAAATGTTTCTCCAATTGTTTTTTTTTTTGCCTTGAATGTGCAAAATAGCCAAAATGTTACAACCAATTGTGTAAAAACTACTGAACTACCATGTAAGACATGTAAACAGTAGCCTACATGATCAGAAATCATTTTAAAATCAAAACTGCAGCGATTACAGCAATTAAATGTTAAAAGTAATCACACATATTCCTCTGGTTCATTTCTGTGACAGGGTTAATTTAATGTGCAGCTGCATTATCGTTTAAAAGAAGATTAGCATTAGCATAAAGACTGGGAATACTGGAGTGGACAGCCTGTATACAGCCTAACAAATTAAATTTAAAATCCTTTGAAGAAGTTATCTTTTTGACAGAGTCAGACTGGATGTTTCAGTCTCTTTCAGATCTTTAAGATAAGCTAAGCTAATCAAACCCAGTGCTAGCTATACATGAATCCGGCAGCCGATTTGTATCTTCTGCCAGCTATCTAGGTCACCGCTACAAATGACTCCATGTTACACAAATGAATCAGCAGCAGCAGTTATTTAACATTTGACATGTGCATACCAGGTTTCATTTTGTTTTATTGGCAGGCTTTTTTAACCCATGCTCAGGATATAAGAGAAGTCAACCTTAGAGAAGTCATAGTAGCAGTGGTTCCCAGGTACTGCTGAATGTACCTTATAGAGAGGGTGATTTTACTGCACATATTCTGTTTGTGGCATTACCTTTGTGGGTGTTATGTTGCCCTATAAACAGCGAGGCCACAGAGTAAAAGTCCCATTCATATTCTCCATAGTGAGTTTGAGTACGAGCCATAAATATGGAACCAACCAAAGGAGCCTTACCTTGAGCTGCAAAATTATGAAACGACGGTGTGTGCTCCTGTAGGAACAGGAAGTCTGTATTACATCAACTTTGTTTTATTAGAAACTGTTTTATTCAAGATGTCATGGAAAAGAACTACTCGTTGGTGGAGGTTACTGTTAACAAACTGAATGTTTAAACCTATGAACATCAGGTTCCTTATTGAATAACACAAAACTTAAGAAAGGAACAGAACAGTTATTGAAATCAGGAACCAAAGTACTGTGCCAACCTGTGCTAACCTACAACAATAAATAACAATACATTTGAGAAGATTAGAAGTTTTTCTCTGTAAAATCTGAGATTTGCAATGTGTTAGAGTAGCTGCAACTATGAATGAACTTCTACCTTGACCATTTTTCCACATATTTTAAAAATTATTTATTAATTTTAAAAATCCAACTCTAATCTTTTATGGTCACGATCCACCTCAAAGCTGGTTAGTTGCTGGTTGCTTCAAGGCTTAAACTTCTTCTTACAATTCTCAAAATATCAATGGAGAAAATGAATGAGAAATTCACTTTAGAAGTTGGGTATGTGGTCACTGTTGACCTCTGTTTAGAGCAGCTAACATTATGTTATCTAATGTCATAATAAGATGACTGAATTAATTTATTCTGTGCAACCATGGCAACCCGTAGACAATGTCTTAGCCTAATAACATTAGGTAGATAAGCAGCACTGGTGTTGCTTCAAAGAAGCAAGAAATCAAGGTAGACGTTTGCATACTAATTACTATGAGACTGGCTAATGAAAATCTTATCATTATTATTATTCTCAATCCACCTCTGGTAAGCATTTTGTAGGGTTGCGCCACTGCATCCCGGATTTGTGTATGGCTTCAAAAATTTGGAGAGTAACAATGAAAAACAAAACATTGTATTTCCACAGACGTGTAACTATTTCCTTTGAATCTCTCATAGTTTATTAAAAACAACAGTTATCAAGTTACCACATTGTTGCCATTTTAGAAACAAATCAAGAAAAAAAGCACTTAAATGACAGCACGGCCTCTATTATTCAGCTAACGGTTTTATGTGCATTCCCATTAAGCTCCTTCCACACAGGAAACAACCATAGTAATGCCACATTCAGAGACTCAAAGTGACGACATGGAAAATAAGTGCTTGCTGCACAAAGTGGGCAGGTCTTAAGTTAAATCTTTCTCAGTTTAACTCGAGCACAGGATATCACTGTTTGACCTGTTAACTGCTAGCGACCAACCATCAGTAAATCGCCTCCTGTGTGGATGGAGCTATACTGTTAAATAAATCACTATTTATCATGTTTCATGAGCAAACAAATAAGAAGTCTTAGTATTTTAGAGGAAGCTGTATGAAGTTGATTTTTATAGGAGAAGCCAATATCTGCCTTTAGCTCACAGTTATAGCAAGAGTTATTTAGATAGAAAACCTATAGCAGTCATTTCTATATTATGGAAGGTTTTTTTTCCATCACCAGTTAGCGTGAAAGTCTTTTGTATGAGCTGATTAGAGACGTTGATATACAAATAATATATTACAAGATAATATAGCAGAAATAATATATTGAGAGCTCGACTTTAGCAACAAATTTCCACTGTATGTGCAGACTTTCACCCTAATTTTAACTAATCAGTATCATGAGTTGAAAGTGAGATGAAAAACAAACTTTGGACTACTCTAGAAAACTGAAAAGTATATTTTAACAGAATATATAAGATATCATATATACTATGTAAAAAGATTCGCATGCGGTATTTATACATAGGGACATTTTTTTAATTTCATTTGTTGCACAGGAAATAACTGACCCGCGTGTGATTTCTCTCTGACTGGTAGACAATTCAAGGCCTCTGGGTAGAAAAAGGGTCAAGTCAAGGTGCATAATGGCAGACAGCATCAGAAAGAAAGACAAAAAAAAACATGGCATCTGACAGTAACACATACATTTATTAAAGTGTGCATAATTGTGACAAGGATCTCTAATGCACACAGCGGCTCATAACCTAACCTAAGCTGACTATGCCATTCCTGCCATGCACCAAACACAATCGCTAGCAAGACTGTTGAAACTAAACTATAATAACTGCTCTTTTGAACACTGTGTATCTCGTATCCCCACGATGAAGCCTTAGCAGACTTTGTGTTTACCCCCCAAATTTTCCAGAACTGTGAGAGTTTGTGTGCGAGGCAGAGTCAGGCGCCGGGCACGCACGTCAAGTCGATCACCAAACGGCTCTCACTTTTTTTAGAGAGTGACTCTACTTTTATTCTGAAATTTGCTAAGCACTTCAGTGTTAGTGTGTACAGAATGTTTGTGGTCTGTTTCTGCGCCTGTCTTTGTTGTCCTCACAGCTGTAGGATCCAAAAACGAGGCAACCACATATAAATCTTATCAGTGTATGACTAGTTATTTATTCCAGCCCCGCTACCTCCCCGCTTCCCTTCCACTCCGACCCCCAGTGCCAATGACCAAGACTTTTATTTCGATCACAGTTTTTGTGATCTGTTTCTGTTTTTTTCTCCTTTTCTTTTTTGTATTGCTTGACGTTTATTGTAGTGTTTGACTGATTTGTATCCTATGCATTTATGTCTGTAAAAAAATGCACTGTAACATAACCTCCCAACAAACTGCTTAATCTAAGGAACTGAGCTCTTTAATTGTGACTAATCAGGATGTTTGACAAAGATCCTGATATTCTTGTGTTGACATTGCATGATGTATGTACTGGATGGAGTGGCACTTTTAAGGAACTGTGCAGTGTTTGGAAAGAAAAGTGTTTGTTTTCCAATGTTCATTGTTTGAAACTGGGGAATTATACCTTGTTAGACCAACTATACTGTAAAGCTCACATTCTGCTCTTTAGCAAGCCAAGTCTTAGTCAAAAGTCCTTTAATGAATGCAATCATATGCTGAGGTTAACCATGAACGCTGGACATTTATTTTTTATATATAAAGCATCCAGCTAGTCAAGGCCAGATCAAGCTTTTTATAGCACTGGAATAATCCACCTTTAAATACTTTAACACCGTTATAGATACACTATGTCTTAAATCTGAGGTTTATCTTTTATGCATTCAGTGTCCTTCACCAGTTGGGTCCATAGTAAAGCATAACAATACTTACTGAACTGATTGACAGGAAATCTGGTGCACACACTCATGGTCACCAGAGGATTGTGGTCCCATTCCAACATGAAGCTGATGACACTGTTAGGCTCACAAAACACAATGGAAGTGATTTTTGGGATGCCATAAACACAGTCAGCTGATCCAAGCAGAATCAGGTACAACGTTAGTAAAATAAAACATAACTATACACAACAAATGTCAGGAAAATCTGTTTATGTTTCATATGTTTGAAAGAAGAAAAACACCGGCCAGTACATAATATTTTAAATCACCAAATATTGCTACCATTATCAGTCTTAAAAATCAAATATCTGTTGGACTACCATGTCAGTACAGTAACCTAAGATAGTCACATCTACATTTTTGACTTTTTGACAACATCAACCAGTTTCTGAGTTAACAAAAAAACCCTCACTGGTTGTATTGCTTTAAACTTACACATTCACACAAGGAGAAGCTAAAGTAGACTGAAATTTAAATTCAGCTGCAAGTCATGTTTTTTATGAAATGAATAGTATCACGAGACGATTTTTGTGTCAAAGTATTTCTGGGTGGATTTTCCTCTCAGAGTCCAGACTAGGCCAGACCCCAAGTGAAGCGGTGGCTGCCCTCCTTATTTAGCCTGTTGAACACAAAGTGGGACCACTGCATCTATCAGACCTGAACCATGAGCTTTTTGTCAGGCAAGGGGAGGCAGTTTTACTCACTGCTATGACCTGTGGGTAATGGTCTTTCACAGTGTTAAAATGAGTGAAATTATCGGCCATGAATGTTTGATCGCCACTTACCAATTCCTGTGAAGAGATTTTTTTTTCCTTTGCTTTATTTTTTTCCCTTGGCATGTGTTTCTACTGTTGTTCAAGAAAAGTCAGCAAAGGAAGATTAGAAGATTTTTTTTTCTTTTTATTTATTTTTAAGTGCTTTTTGAACAGCAGTTTGTGGATTTAGACGTATGTGACTGACTTTTATTTTTTTCCCCTCTCTCTCAGAATTTAAGTAAGCAATGGACATAAAACTATGTGGTAGTTTGTTAGTAGTTTGAAATAAAAAACTCAAACTGCCTGATGTTCTAGCTCCTGATTATAGCTTAATTTAAATGTTTTCATTGAGGTCATTCATAGTCAGCAACCGAAATCTTGCTGTGCTGCACCCTTTTGTTGTTTTTGTGCTTTGTTTCGTTTTTTCTTTTACTTCCATAAGTCTCACCACATGGCAGAGCACCTCTGACTTCATGAGAGGTGGTGTCTATGTTTGGCATAACTTAGCTTTTTCCTTTGTAGCCACTGGCACATAGTATTTTAACATATCAGTCACAAATGATGTCAGATTTGGATTTCCATGTACCAAGTACATATCAACTTACTAAATGCTGCAAAAGTTTTAGTCTACTAAAATACTTGTGTATTTATGGTAAATTCACAATTATATACATGAGTATGAGTGAGCTCGGTAAAGAGGTGGACATTGCGAAAGTATTCAGCATGAAATGCTAACAGTCAATTAAAATTAATTCAAGAAACTTTTTCCCTTTAGGACTTATTTTTTTTGTCTCTCTCTCTTTTATTTTAATAGGCTGTAAATATGTATTTTCAATATATATCACTGTGTTGGGATTTAAATTGATTAATTTATTCAATGCCTATATATTGTTGTTGTTTTTACATATTCTGATTTTGTTTTACTAACTGGAAACAAACCAAGGGGATGAACACATTGTGCTTAGTTAAGGAGATCACGCATCAACGTTTTTTTTAATTCATGTTATTCTCTTCATTTATGTTTTGCTGTTACAGCTTTGGGTGATGTTTTTATATATTAAAAAAGAAGTGATATTCATTTAATTGTATTTACTGATATGTAACATTATGTTTTACTGTGTTGTAATTGATCAGATGTGTTGTGGTCACTGCTTGTAAAATAATTTTCTTCAGAGAGTTTCCAAATCATGACAAAAGACAAAGGTCACAGTATCACATTCTGCCATTTTGTTCATGTGAGGTATGTTGTCACTTGCAAGTTGCAACAAGAGCAGGACATTTAAAGGATGCAGACAAATGTAAATGTAGATGTATATACAAATTTTACAAATGTAGACCCCAGATTTGTGAGTTATCCTCTTATGAGGAAAGTAAAATGAAGCTAGTTACCCTGGCAAGTTAGCTACATCTACTAGTTGGCTTAACTAAACAAATTGTTCTTTGTGATACTGTTTAATTCTACTCACAAAAAGCAAACAAAAAAAACTCGCTGTGAAAAACAGCTGAAAACTGTCATCAGAACAAACAGAAGCTACTGTAGTTTTTTTATGGAGTTGGCTCTATCAGAATTTCTGTTTTTGCCATAGCCAATGAAAACTGACTAAATTTAACAGCTCTGTGTAACAACCTGGTGACATATGATTGGTTACAAGGGAAATTTGAGTAAAGATTTCTATAAATATAATAACTCAAAAGATATGAATTACATTGTATCATGATGAGGTGATAATTTGTGTTACATTTATATTTTATTCAATGTAGTTTTGCATTTATATCAAAAAATGGGCTGTTAACCTATTCAATGTTCATCATGTGAGGCTCCTGAGTTTTATTTCCTTTTTTATGTTTAAAGTCAAGTTTTAATGAAGGGTTAAAATGTGCTTTTATGGGGTGATAGATGGAGAAGGTGCATGGTAATTAGTGCAAGTAGTGAGGAGTAGCTTGGTCGTTTGTAGCTGTTAAAGATAAAACGCAGAAGTGTGAGCAGATCAAAATATGTAAGTTAAACTTGGTGAAGCATCTCAGGGGGGAGGGTGTGCAACTTATGTCCACATCCTGTTATATCAGATCACTCTGAATGTGGCACGTGTTGCACAAGAATGCTGTACAGGTGAGATGCCGTTAATGACAATGAGGCTGTTGTTACTGTAGGAATGCTGAATGTACGGTGAGTGATGTAATGAAGTTGTGCAGCAATGTTTTCTTTGTTGTTGTTTTCCATTGTATCTTTGAACTGTCACACGAAGACTGAGTTGCATTAAGTTGGGTTTTCCTGAAAATTGTGCTTAAGTTTTGTTTTTTAACCTCGTGTGCTGCACTTCTCTAGAGCTGCACAACAAAAACATGTTTTTGCTCTCGTTGAGACAAATAAAGTTTACATTTCATGCATAAAAATGTTCCCATCTTAGGTAA